>CAEGAE010051284.1:0-16498 GCA_903067095.1 Girardinus metallicus
TTGATTGATTGATTGATTGATTGATTGATTGATTGATTGATTGATTGATTGATTGATTGATTGATTGATTGATTGAACAAAAGCAGCTATCGATCAGGACTGATAGAATTCCATACTTCGTACCTGATGTACTTTGCTCCATATTGGCTGAGCTTGTAGTTTCAGTAGTAGAACTTCTTCCAGTCAGATGGCTGATGGTCGTTCCTGAAAAATAGAAAAAGAAGATACCATCTATTATTTTTTAGCAAAACCAACTCTCTTCCTGCTGTCATATAATTATTTCTGTTTGCTTCTTTCAGCAAAAACAAGTTGCAATGAGACTTCAGACGATGGTTTTACTCATTCATCAACTTTTTACAACCGGTTGCGCAATTTCTAAGAATTTGATGAGTAGGACACAGTGTGGCTGAGTATTTCCCCTTTTCAGTCCCATTTGAGGGTTTTTAGCTTGAACGGGATGCTTCAGACAACACCACAGATTTTCTCTGCAACTGCTTCCAGACTGATAGATGTGATAGATGTCAGTGGCTTTGCTTCTCATATGTTTTGGAACTCTCAGATCAGGGTTGCTGTCATGTCTTGGTGTTGTTGGGGGCTCAGATTCAGAGTTGATACAGGAGAAGCAAAGTTAAATGAGCAGACTGCATCAGGGAATCTAAATGAGAGATAACAGAGAATCTGACAAGGAGTAACTGAACTGAGGTGTATTTATACCGGGGATGATGACTACAGGATGACACACGGGTGAATGAATGAGCGAATGGGAAACAGCTATTGGAGACTAAGAAATTGAGGCACTGAGGTAAAAGTAACACCAATAACAAAAAACACAGGAATAAAATAAAATATGAGTAAGAAGCAAAATAAAAAAAAGTAAAAACAAAGTCCAATCGATTGACAATTTTAAGGCTGTCTAGTGTTGTAAGACTGGTTCTGTGATGTTTTTGATGCTACAATTGCCAGTTACAATGCCTGGAGGAAAATGAATCAAAAACACCAAAAATCGGTTCTCTTACCAATAATTTATGACTTGACAAGGGGAGTAATTATGTTTCCACATAGGGCCAGGTTGGTGGGGGAAACTTCTCTTTCCCCATAACAAATGAAAAAGTCAGTTGAAATTGAATTTTGAAATTACACGTTTACTCATCTCTTCTTTGTTTTACATTTTGTTTAATGATCTGGAATATTTAAGTCTAACAAATAGACAAAAACAAACTAGAAAAAATCTGTAAAGGGAAAAATGTTTTTTTTCGTTTTGCTGGCACTGGACACTGGTTATATTAGTTGGAGTGAATGTAGATTCAACTGGCCCAGTTAAAGAACACGCAAGATTTTATGCTAAGTTTATGGAAATTCATAGTTATGTTTACCACTTCCTCAGTTTTAGAAGAACATGGTAAACTACATTACAGTCAGAACAATTCAAGCTAACAAGCACTGATCAATTGGAACCAGACTTCACCATATTAAAAAGGTTTCATCAGAACAACTCCATCAGACTAACTGAACCCAGCTCTGTCAAAAATGTGTTTCATTTTAATTTAATCAAGAGGAGTTTGGGAAAACACTTCAAAGGTACAGAGAAAGGAAACAAAACTTAAGATTAGAGCTTCATGCTGAAATTACAACATTTAAAAACTTTATTTACTGTAGCCCACATACCAACGTGTTTCAGCCTGTCACCTAAAAACACGTAGTACTTCCCTCTGGGGGAAATAACAGATATGTGTTTATGAACGTAATTGAACCACATATCAATAAAAGTACCATTGCGGAACATGTGCTGGCACGAAAACATAACCTAATTTTTAATTTTCTTTAGCAGGCCTGTGTCTTATGTCTGCTGCTTTATCAAAACAAGCAGCAGCAAAAAGTTAAAACACTCGTCACAATTGAAAAATTATGATTTGGTAAAAAAATACTTTTTACCAAAGGGAAATTAAATGTTGTTGTAACTAATGTAATCATACCTAGAAATACTGTTACGATCTAAAACGTCTTCCTTATGTTAATTTCAAGCAAGGAATTTAGGCAAATATAAACTCAAGAACTGAAGAAGTAAAGCCTGATTAATATTAATCCTACACTGGTTTATAGAACTACTTAAAAAGCCTACTTTATGTTTAAAGTTATGAATTAGTAATCCGATCAAGGATATAAGACTACGGGTTTAGAGGTTGATACATAAACAAATGTATTTGTAAAGCAATCCTCCTTGGAAAACCAAAATTAATGTTCATGTTCTTTCGGTTGTACACATTGACCCTACCTGGCCAGTTTGACGCCGGAGTTGTGGCACTTGAACCATCTGAAACAGAACAAATTAACAGTTCATCCATCAACTTCAGAGCTTATCAATTAGTACAGCAGGGCATAAAATTAATGAAAAAGAAATCAAGAGGAAGAAAAAGCAAGATAAAACCCAATCACTAAATTTCACTGTATGCAGATGATATACAACTATTCCTACAGAACATCCAAATTTTAACATTATTATTATTAATTATTATCATTATTATTATTATTATTATACAGAAAACTAATCCAACAGCAATCTAACAGATACAAACCAAACAAAATATGGAAAACACAACCCATTCATATTTTCGGTAATAGTTTAAATTCAGAGCTTCTTTCGCTTCATTCAAATGCTTTAAGTTTTCTGAATCAACGATCTTTAATATGTCTGCCATGGTGCGTGGCTGTTTTAGTAGCTTCTTTTATGGCATATTTAAGAAATTACTTGCGTTTTAATCATGTTAATGAAATGTGTGGTCTCCAATCATTACTGAAGAAGAAAATTAAACACACCACTTGTCTGCTGTTTCAGTCTATTGATTATACAAAGGCAATAAAACAGATTGTCATAGAATTCCAATATATTGTCCCATTCAGAGCTCCATACTTCCAGACTAAAACTTATAGATTTTTTTCATCAGCATTCTGAACATCTGAGTACAAAACACTGAACCTTGTTTTGTTTTAGTTTTTTTTCTATGTTCCGCAACTTATGAAATAACACAAGGTCGAGTTGGCTTCTGATGCAGCAGTGTGGTGAAGAAGTCTTCCACTGATGTTTTGGTCATCTCAATAAACAGATCAGCCCTGTTTCAAAATTCTACAACAGACTTTTCCAATTTAGATTCTTTAAAAAACTTTGAGGAAAAATAGGAAGTTCAACAACTTGTTTGGTATCCAACCAGGTCCTGTTTAAGAACCACAGATCCAGTCTAAGAAACTATTATAAGAAGGAACAGAGGGTTTAAAAGCTCTGAAATAACTCTAAATGAGTATACCTTTATCCGGGGGTGTTCAGTTCTCTTTTGAGAATCTTTCTATTTTCTAATAATATCCAAACTTAGAAAATAAACGCTAAACTTCATCAATCTTTTCGACCCTGTTCTGACACACCTTTTACCCATTTGGTATTAATGTACTGAATAATTCAAGCAGGCAGCAGAATGATGAACATACTTCAATGACAGATAACATGAAAGACTGAAAGTGCGAGAGAGCAATAAATCAATATCAATATATTAAACTGGTAGCATAGTACATCTACATTTACAATGATTTAGCAAACAGAAATAGTCTGCTTAAGGGAAACCGTAACACTTGTTGCAATGCACTGACATTTAAAATATATAAAAAGAATCTTTAGTTTTTAACTAAAATAAAATAAAACAAAATTTTTTTCTGGTGTTTAACATCAGAAAAAAAAAAAAGTTTCATACCTGGAATGTGTGACGGCGATGGAGGAGTTGAGTCTGGATGAGCTGAAACAATGAAGGCGAGTTAATTAATGTCCAGGTCAAAAGGAAGAGGTCAAGGGGCTTGAAGAGGGATTCTGTTGAACATTTATTAACAGTTAATGTCTTACCTGTAGATTGATTTGTTTCATTCAGCATAAGTTTCGATCATGTGAAGCAAAGAGTTAGTCTAAGAGGGTCCTATACAAAGGCCGGCTAACGGGGTCCAAACTCAGAAACGTCACAGTGGTTTATGCTCCCAGTTTTTTTTTAACAAACCTTTAAAACTGTGGATCAACAACTTGATTCCATCTGCTGGGTTTCCTTAAATAGAACACTTTTTAAACTAATTTGCATAATGAACTAAAATGAATACACTGTTTGTTAACAAGGATCAATTGAAATGCATGCTTGAGGTCTTTGAGATAAATGCATTCTTGTTTATGTCTAAATAAAGTATTATTATATAAAGCGTGGATTAAATGTCTTGTCCTTATAACAAGACAATAAGTGGGTAAACATATATTTTTCTTTTGTGTGGCTTGAAATAAAGCAATAACTAATTGCAATGACTTTTTCTTGTAAAAAGTCAATTCACAACATTAAGATTTGTTGTGAATTGGTGCTATAGAAATAAAAATAATTTCAATTGAATTACCATGTTTGCATATTCATAAAGCAATCGGCTATTTCTTATGCAGGAAACATAGGTAGGAAGAAAGTGGTGCGCCCCCTATAATCTTCCTGTGTGAAACATACAGAAAAGAGACATGTCAAGTGTTCCTACAGAGAATATCTGGTAGACTTGACAGTAGAGTCAAAAGCAACAATATTAAGTGAGCGTTATTTTATTTCTTTACAGTCGCTCTGTACATGTTTCATACTCAGTGCGCGTTTCGCACAGGACAGTAATTTATGGCGTACCACCTCCAACCGCCATTGTCTATGTAGCTCCTCTATAATTTTGTGTAAATAACGGCCGAAGGCAAATGTGACAACACTTTAAAGGTTCATAAAGTAGCATTTGAATGAACTAGAAAATGCATCATCTGTGTAAAAATAATAGAACTTCACTGGTCTTGACCCGTTTCTTGGACATGCTGTTCTCTTTTGGGAGCGGCTCATTTGGATCTATGTTAAATAAGGAGCTGTGTTTGGCAGGTAAGACGTAACTGCTTAGAATTATTCATGGGCAAAATACGACATTCCTGATACGGAGGAGCATTCAGTTTTTATGCTCCACTAATCTGGGACAAACTTCCAGAAAACTGCAGACCTGCCAAAACACTGAGTTCCTTTAAATCAAGGGTGAAAACCTGCCTGCTTAGAGCTGCCTGTAAACCATGATAACTGGTTCACAGGCATCAGATCTATTTCTCAATAGATCTGATGTATATTTGCTTGATGATTTTGATGACGGCATTTGACAAAATGTTGAAATGTGTTCTTATGCTGTGAAGCACGTTGAACTTACTCGTTGCTGAAATGTGCTAAACATTATAATACAATCTAAGTAGTTTTATTTCATACAGAAAAGCAACATGTATTCCTGCTGCAGCCTAAATTACACCATGAATGTTTTTCCTAACCAGAAACATGTCTAAAAAGCAAAATCATTCTTTGACGTCTGCGACAGACTGGTGACCTGTCCAGGGTGTACCCCGCCTCTCACCCGGAACGTAGCTGGAGATGGGCACTAGCAACCCTCCCGACCCCATTAAGGGACAAGGGTGAACAGAAAATGGATGGATGGATGGATGGATGGATGGATGGATGGATGGATGGATGGATGGATGGATGGATGGATGGATGGATGGATTCTTTGACGTACTGATCGGAAATGTTTGGGTCCTTTCAGCTGTTTGTGTTGCAGTGTACAGAAAATGGTATAACTACAACTGAAACACACAGTTCCTATGTTTCACACAGGAAGATTATAGGCGGCGCGCCACTGAAACAACTCTCATCGCGGTCGGATCTTTTATTATCAGCAGGGGATGTTGTAAATTCCTGTTCACAGTGTGTGTAAAACCCCTCTTAGCAGAAGTTATTCCAAGATGTCAGAAATGCTGATACAAGCCTTTGGAGCGATCCTCAAAAGTCTTGAACCGTGACTGATAAACACTCTGCTGTGCTAACTGGTTTCTCTGTGCAGGTGTTTACTTACAGCTCAGTCTAGTAGCTGGTCCTGTCATGGTTTACGGCTGAGTGAGAATTTTGTGTTCCTTTCATTTCACTTCTTAAAGTCTTTATTGGTTCCATCCTGGCTTTTGTTTACCTTACGCAAGTTTGTTTAACATCATTTGGATTTCATTGCTTGTTGCTTTTTTTTTCCTCAGTCGTTTTGGTTTCTACGACGGCGTCGCAGATGGAGCGATAAGGAGCAGGTTTCCACTAAAACCTCTGAAATTTTGAGATTTATCTCGGAAATATTCCAGAAAAAAACTTAGAAATTCATGTTTTGTTTTTTTTTTTCTGATATTAATGTCAGAAATTTTCTAAGAAAAACATGGACATTTTTGAATTTCAAAAGTCAAAATTTTCAGCTTTTGAAACTCAGAAACGTTCACAATTTTTCTAGGAAATTTGTGAGATTAATTTCAAAATTTCAGTTTTCTCTCTCAATTTTTTGACTTTTCAAACTCAGACACTTCCATGTTGTTGTTTTTTTTCTATCTACAAAGGCACCTAACACACCGTCGCAGGTTTCAGTTTCCCACACAGGATGATTTAGACCCAATTAATACCTGTCCCCTTTGGTTTCCTATAAATCCTTGTTCTAGACTGTAATTTTACTTCATTTTGAGGCATGTAAAACATCGTTTTCATGTCTTCTTCAGTTCTGATGTGTCAGCAGAAGTAACAACCCATGCAGGAGTTCACGCTGCAGGCCATAATCTCTTCCCACCGGTTCCATGTGTGGACATGCATGTGCTTCATTTCCTGGAGTTCAGATTAGCTTCCCCGGTTTCACCCTTCAAAAATGGCTTCTCAGCTTACACATGCCACCTCACAATAATACTCTGATTTAGTATTCCTGGATAGGAGGAGAGAGTTTCTATTCCTGAAACTCTCCGAAACCCAACGCCTGATGATGGTAACTTGATAAAGTTTCATTGTTAAACGTTGGAAGAGAAAGAAAAAGATCTTACGTATGCACTCGAGTGGAAATTTGGTAGTGGTCCACTGCGAATGATTGCTGCACTTGATGAGATTCGACGTTCCGGCCTTCCTCACGTAACCAGGAATGCACGTGTAGCGATATGTGTGGTTAACATTGAAGCAGTTTCCCACTTCTGGTGGCAAAGTAAGATGTCTTCTGGGAATTTCTGGACACGCGCAGTGGCCTGAAAGAGAAATACAGACACGGAAAACGACATCAATGCTAATGTCACGCCTTGGCTTGATTTTCACATCCTCTTTCTCTAGTAAGGGTAAAATGAAACTCGGTGCTCTTTTCAGTTCCGGTTTTACACATCAGTTCCGTAAAAGTCATTCAGGTCTCAAACCAGTTCTACAGTTATTGAAATCTACCCAGATGCTGTTCATTCATAAATCATTAAGATATGGGAGCCATTTTGATAGTTTGTGGCTCTGGAGCTTATTCGAACGTCAAGAAGAAAAGATATCAGCAATGATGTCGGAGAAGCAGTAGTCGCAGTTGAACAATCTGGAAAGAGCTATAAGAGTGAGGTCAAAGAAATTACAAAGTAACACAAGAGCTTAAACTCGGCAAACTTCAGTTAGTTTGTTAAAAGTTAGCGTTCAAGACAGCACAGTTACAAAAAAATTATCAACAAGTAGCATGGAAGACGGCAGAATGCAAAAATGTATAAAAAAAAAAATATATATCTCAAACTGGACAGGTTACAGTTAGCATGTTGAATGCTAAAGTTTGTGATTAGATAATTACAAGTGTCACATTTACAAATAACGGTCAACCATGGTGGACCCCAACATCAGACCACGCAAGGCAAAAATTTATTTGATCAAACCACATCTCAGTGGACAGGGGACAGTTAGCATGCTGAATGCTCAAGTCCGTGACCAGAAGGTTGCTACACGCGTCACAATTTTGGAAGGGATGCGAAGAGAAATGATTTACAGAGCTGAGTCTGAATGAAACATGATGACTTCTTTAAAAAGCTGAGACCAGACACTGAGATGTTCACACCAACTGTTAGGAGCGGCGGGTGGATGGGTGATGATTTAGGCTTATTTACTAAAGGAATACATTAGACACAGTTAAGATTTTTTTTCCTATTGTCAGATTTAGCAATATTAAGAGAAATTAAAAAAAAAAACCCAAACCAAAGCAAATACAAAAAAACCTCAGAACTTTTAGCACGTTAGCATGCTACATGTCAAAGTCACAGTAGAACAATTACAGTTTTTAAGAAAGCCCCATGTTTGGTGAAAACCAAGCAGCTGGTTCAACGATTATATGGACACGTCATTAAGTTAACCACAAGCATATTTTAGATTTTACTGTGATGCTATCTGATCTGTCTGACAGCTCAAATTAGGCTATACATCAGAAATGAAAATCTGAAATTAACTGAAGCAACTGTGTAATTGAGCGTTGACCAAAAGTCCGTAATATTAGAGATTGATGACTGTAGACAGAAAACAGTTACTTTGAAGTTACTGTTGCCGCATCTACAATCAATGTTTTACACAGCTGACTTCATAAAAAAAAAGACAGCTGGTAATGCTGTGGGTTGTTTTTTTTGTAAACAAGCTTATATTATATAACTTTAGAGCTTGAAAAAAAGAAGAAGAAGAAGAAAAAACCCATTACATCCTGAAACATAAAATTTAAGGACTTTACAACAACAACTTAAATTTAAGTTACAATATTGAAGAGGCAGCCACACCATATATTGAAGTGGCAGCTTCAGATATTAGTTACATTGGCAAACGCCCAGGGCGTTATTAGCAGCGAGGCAATGAGCACCAGTTAAAACAACAAAACTTTTTACCCTCTCGGTTGAATTTTTTTGCATGCACAGTCAGGAACTGTCTCCAGCTCTGTTGAGGTTTTTCAGAGTTTTGACGTGTTGCTAGGCGCCGTCAGTCAACCTCAGCCCAGATGGGGTGGAATTAAGGTCACCTTCCACATCTAATCCTGTCTGACTCGGTGCCACTTCAGGCAAGGTGCAACCGGGACGTTTGGAGAAATTACAGCTTGGCAAACTGATTTACATTAACTTATTTATTGTCTAATACTTCTAATATCTAAGACAATCTGAACTTGGGTGCACTAATATGACAATTTGCACCGCTATCAATATCCGACCTTGATATTGCTTTTATAACTGATATTATGTATATTATAAAATATAATGAAAACAATGTTTGTTTCAAGGGTGAAACAAACATTGTTTATTAATATTGGCCAGTACCAATGTTAATGCAGATTTATCAAGCATTAGCCTCAATAGTTAATGATAATTTGGCCCAGAAGATCAGAACATGATGGATCATACGCTAAATTGCCTTAAGCGCAAGTCCATGTAAACCGCAAAGAGGAAGTAGCTTATTCCTCAGATAAACAGAACACTAACAGAACAATATGTTTTCTTAATACAAATATACATTTCTAGATTTAGTGATTCATAGACGTTCTGAAAAACCACTTAAAAATGCTGTCTTTTCTATAAAATATAATTTTATATAACATTTTGGATCAAATTCTATTCATATCAGAATATTTTGTTTGCTGCAAAACCTTAAAATTAGTCAATTTATACATTAAAATCTGTTTTTAATAGTCAAATACATTTGTTATTATCTTAATTTAGGAGACATTTAGTTGTTTGTTTGTTTTTTTTCCCCAAAAAACACTAACTGTTACACTTAAACAACTTGAGCTGTACTATTTGTTTTGTAATTTTACACTGACACT
Source organism: Girardinus metallicus (assembly GCA_903067095.1). Taxonomy (NCBI): domain Eukaryota; kingdom Metazoa; phylum Chordata; class Actinopteri; order Cyprinodontiformes; family Poeciliidae; genus Girardinus; species Girardinus metallicus. The sequence continues at coordinate 9,661 of CAEGAE010051284.1, forward strand.
TGAAACCGTGGCTCCAACTGGTATAGAGAAAGTAAATAGCAAAACAATAATTAACCACGCAAAAAATATTAAAACAAATGCATTTCAAAACAGCCTGGATTTAATTCAATGTGGGCATGAGATTTGACTTTAACGGACGACGCTACTTAAATAAGAGGACAGTGTAAATATAGACGAGATCGTTCTGTCCTTACCGACGCTGGAGAGCCGCGTCGTTCCGAGAAGACACACCATCAGGACGCAGACAGAAGTGGCGAATCGGTCTGGATCCATCTGCCAGCGCGGTGCGGCTCTACAACATGTTCCCCGTGGAAGTCCACACCCGGTAAGACCATCGTCAGGGAGTTATCTCCTGCCACCACCGCGGGGCTCGCTGCTGTCACGCTCACGCTTTCACTTTCACAATCACCGACTATCGGTTTACGCATCGCCAATAAAGTCGCAGCGCACTTCTGGCTTGACTCAATCGACGCCATTTTTGTAGTTTTTTGTTGTTGTTGTTGTTGTTGTTGACGTTGTTGTTGTTGTTTTTTGCAAACGATACGTTCCGGCAAATTAAGGTTGTAACTCAATGAATAATCAAAAAGTGAATTTATTTTTGTGATTTCATTGCAAAACTGAAACTAGTGTATAACACAGATTCATGACACACATGCAAAAAGGATCATTTCAAACATTTTATTTTGGTTAGTTTTGCTTCTTTTTTCTTTTTTTGTGGTCATGTTTTGGTGTACACGGGTGAACGTCACAGTTCCTTTTGACAGAAAAGAAAGTTGAGTGGACGGAAAAAGTGTAACTAAAAGAGATGCTCAAGCAGAAGCCATAACAACAGTCTGTGCTGTAAAAGCCACTGTAGATGTCTCCTGGACATGCGCTACAATCATTACATTTGCTGTGTTGAGAAAAAAGAAAGACTGTACTGTAGCTCAGTGGTTCAAAGTCTTACAGTCAGATGAAAGTAAACGAAGCTTATGGCGGTCAAAGTCCAAGAAGTGAGGCTACATTTCTCATCCCTTGAGAAGTCTCGAGCGTTAGAGCGACGATATTTTTGGTAGGTTATGCCACCTGCTGGTATTCTCGAGTCAAGTCAACCACCGTTATTGCAGAATTAAAAAGAAGCAGGAACATTTTGTAATAATAGTAACAATAATAATAATAATAATAATAATAATAATAATAATAATAATAATAATAATAATAATAATAATAATAATAATAATAAGCTTTCGTGTAAAAATAAAGCAAAAAAAAAAAAGCAAAATAAAGCAAAATAAAATCTACTAAATCCTCCCATCGCTAGGCGGCGCTAAACATGGTTACGTAACTTCTTTTTTATCTTGTTGTTCTTCCGCTGTTTCCGTCGCGCCAGCTACAGCGAGGGGTGGAGGTAAAGCTAATTTTCCAAAGCCTTTTATGTCTAATTTAGATATCCGTATGGTTGTATTATAAGAACTTTGAAAGCGAATTCTTATAATTAGATATTTTTGCCCGTATTTTCTCCAAGAGAATACAGGTCAGCAGCGATATTAGCTTTAGCTTATGTTAGCAAACTGTAACAATCATTCAATCAGCTTTGCTAACATATCAGGCAATTTAAACCGCTATTGATTTTGATGTGAGCTAGCTATGCTACCTGCGTGCTACCTTGGTTCATCAGTTGGTGTTACCGGTGTTTCTAACAAAAACCGAAGCCGCTGAGTCTGAATGAAAGCCCAGTCCTGTGTGTGTGATTGTGTGTTTGCAGGTAGCGACAGCACTGACCGAGGCAGCATGTCGCTGTACGATGATCTCGGTGTCGGTGCAAGTGACACCAAGACCGAAGGCTGGTCCAAGAACTTCAAGCTGCTGCAGTCGCAGCTGAAAGTGAAGAAAGCAGCCCTGACCCAGGCTAAGGTAGCTCACCATGCTGCCAGGAATGGTGCAGAGCAGGGACTAGTGCGCAGCAGCTCGGGTGTTTTTGTTAACAACTAGGATAGGCGCCTACATTTCCCAGAATGCATGTTATACAACATGGAGACAACAGCTCAAGCAAACACAAGATCTGTCTAATCAGAGAACTAAACCTGGGATTTTGCACAGACTAGAGGCTAAATTCTTACTTCATCAGCTACTGAGGTCTCAACCTGTTACGATCCGTTATAAAAGCACATATTTGAAAATCAGGTGTGGCCTGATAGTTTAGTTTTAAACCATGTTGGAAATGCGACCGAATTAATTGTTCAGAAGGTTCTGTAAAGAAATGGCTTACTTTCAAAAAAAATAAACAAATACCCTGAATGCCACTAGAGATCAAGTTGGAAGCAAAATTCACAAGTTTACATAAAAAAACTGAAGAAAATAATAACATGTAGGGCTGAAGTGATTAATCGAATTAATTGCGATTTATGGATTACAGAAATACTTGTCAGCTAATTTTTATTTTCGTATTTAAAAAGTAATTAAATGATTTGCTCATTTGCATCTTTTAATGTGTTTCTAGTATTGTGTAAAAAGACTGAAACTGGTTAAGAAAAAAGTCAACAAAATGTCTAAAAAAATGTTCTCCGATTAATTGTCAGAATAATCGATTACTGAAGTAATCGTTAGCTGCAGCTCTAATAATAACCAGCAACCCTGAGAACCGTCATCATGAGAATGTTACACAACGACAAGGCATCTTCAGTCAGAGGCCTAAGCAGAACCGCTGTAATGCGTACTGCTGCAGGAGATCATTCCTGCCCACAGTCGTCAGCAGCATTTAACTTCCCTCTGGGATTTAACAGCTGGATCTCTGGAGTGTGGAGGGCAGGACAGAGTGAAAACTGTCCTGCTCAGTTTCAATTAAACACAAGTCTGAATAAAGCCAAAAATACTAAAATAATTAGATGTTTGATGAAGGTTCATGTTTGCGTTCCAGACTCAGCGGATGAAGCAGACCACCGTTCTGGCTCCCGTTATCGATCTGAAGAGAGGAGGTTCCAGTGACGAGCGGCTCAGCACTGAGACTCCTCCACACGCCGCCGTTGGACTCAAGGTCTGCCTCGCGCTCCAGCACTGTCCCCTTTGTTTGTTTTTTTATTTTTTAAACTGGATTTGGTTCCGTCAGGATGCGGTTCCCAGCGGATTCTCCTCCGGGGACGTCCTGATCCCGCTGGCCGACGAGTACGACCCCATGTTCCCCAACGACTACGAGAAGGTGATGAAGCGCCACCGGGAAGAGATGCAGCGCAAGAGGGAGCAGGAGCGACAGAAGGAGATCGAAGAGAGGGAAAAGTGAATAAAGTTTATTTATTTTTTTCGCTTTTTAAAACTTTAAAATGTTATCTGAACATCCGCAAACCAAATTCTGAAACCTGGTGTGTTTCAGGCGGAGGAAAGAGAGACACGAAGGCGGCGCACCCAGCGGATTCTCTCGTTTCCCGGCAACAGAAGAAGACTCGGATGAGGAGGAAGAGTACGAGAAAGAGTGGAGGAAACGAAGTGAGTACTTGTTGCCGCGGGGAAATGTAGTTTATCAACCAATAAGGATTAAGAAGCTCCCCTTAAGGGGGCAGTATTATGTAAAATTGACCTTTTTGAGCTTTAAATCGTGTTATAATGTTATTCCCTCATCATGCATGTTAGAGAAATTAGTTAATCTCCATGGCAACCAGGTGTGCAAAACACCTGAGTGGACCTAGCTCTGCCTTCGAGACGCAGCCCTGCCTCAGAGTTGCAATTTCTGAGCTTCAGTGTTGGAGAGCAGGCCTCCGATTGGTTCCCTCACTCAGCTCCTTCAGACTAGCCAGCAGCAATTAGCAAACACCTGGTGGAACTGCACATCAGCTGAGCTTACAATACCTTGTATTGTAAGCAGGGTTATATGTTTCAAGCATTTATTTTTGCTAATTGTCATAGTGATTTTTTTTTTAATGAAAAGTTGAGAAAACATTTGGTAGAAAAAAATGCCAGCAGAGAGAAATGCGTTCTTGAGACAATTGTGAAGCAAAGTTAATTTTAGAGTTTAGGGCAGATTAATATGTTTACTGAACATAAAAATGACCAAGATAAATGCTTGAACTACATTATGTTGTGTGTGAATTAATCAAATTGGTTTCAATTTAAGTTGAAACTTTTTTTCATTAAATACATTTTGTTTTGATGATATTCCATTTCTCACATATGAACTGTTTTCTAATTTTCAAAATGAGCTTCTAGGTGTCACTGCAGCCTAGACAATGATTAGTAAAGTCATCCTGAGTGTGTTTGATGTGAGAACAGGAAGTGACGGGTTGTTTCCGTGGTTTCCAGGTATGGGCGGAGCAGCCATTGCCCCCCCTTCATCGCTCGTGGACAGAGAAGGTAAATGTGACGGCCCATCGCAGCGCCTTGCTGAACTATTCACAGCCCTCAGGCTTCTGTTTGTGTCACTGGGAGTTTACTATGAGCTGTAGAGAAACAGGAGAGAACGGAGGGGAAGTAGGTGGAGAACCGTGCAGGGGTTAAAAACCGAATGGCCGTTCACAGATGAATTATTATTATGAAAAATTGGTTCTGGAAGCTGCTGACTTTCAGAAACTTATTTTCAAAATGTTAGGAAACTGTAACATATTCCAAATGTGCTTCACAAATGATGGACGGTTTGGTGTTGGTCTGTGACATTCTGTAACATCCCAGCTCAGTCAGTCTGTTACTGTGAGGTTCAGAGTTCCTGTGAAAAGCTTTCCATTTATCTTTCAGGTCTGGTTTAGTATGGAAAGAGAATATCAGTCTATGAAAAACTTTCTATACTTCCACACTTCATGTTCTTCTTCTTCCCCCTTTCTCTAAATCTTTCTACGTTTCTTGTTTCCTCACTTTTTTTTCCTTGTGTCCTTTATTCTCCTCCTTTTTTCCTTGTGTCCTTTCTTCTTGGACACAAGAACATGGATTGTTCCTTTTTCTATTTTCTTCTTTTGCTCTTTCTTTTTATTTTTCTTTCTTTCACCCTTTATTTATTTACTTCTTTACTTCTTTTCTTTTGCTCTTGGCTGATTCTGGAAGACCTTTTACTAGGAAAATGTCAGGGATCCTATGAAAGGCATCATTTTTCAGAGCTCACAGGGTTTGAACATTTCCCTAATGTAACACGGATGGTTTAATGTGTAAAATTAATGCGCTAGAATTTAAACGGTGAATCGTTTAAAATGTGGAAAATGAGTTAGAATCCAGCAGAGGGCAGTATTGTCCAACAGAAGCCTTGTCCAGTCCCCGTTCCCAGCAGCTGTGGTTGTGTTCTGCCCTGCAGGCCCGTCTCCGTACGGCTACGAAGACGAAGGTCGTCCCGGCAGAGGCGCCAAGGCCGCCATCCCTCCTCCCATGTACGAGGACTCTGACCGGCCGCGCTCGCCGCCCGGCCCCACCAGCTCATTCCTAGCCAACATGGGGTCAGTCCTCCAGCCTCTTCCTCTCAGTTCGGTAGCTTGAGAACAAGAGGCCCCCATGTGACGAGTGTTCTCCCCAACAGCGGTACGGTGGCCCATAAGATCATGCAGAAGTACGGCTTCAAAGAAGGCCAGGGCCTCGGCAAACATGAGCAGGGCCTGAGCACGGCGCTGTCTGTGGAGAAGACCAGCAAGAGGGGGGGGAAGATCATCATCGGGGACGCCGCAGAAAAACGTACGTCTCTAATTCTCCGTTTCCGTGTTTCCACTGTTAGCTCGGTGTCATTTTTACCCGTCGGCAGCATGAACGGCTGATTCTGCGTCGTCAGAGTTTCTCTGTCTCCATCTGCTTTTTGATGTTCATTTTGCAGCAGGTTGATGTTTTACAGTGACTCTGTGTGCATGTGTTTTATTTTGTGTGTGTGGGTGTGTGTGTGTGTGTGTGTTGGTGCGACTGAGCAGCAGGGTCGAGCCAGTCGGGGGCTGCTGATCCTTCCGCCGGAGGCTCTGCAGGTTGGCCTCCATCCTTTTCTCCTACTCTTGTGTGGGGAACGCCCTGTCTGGTTTCATGTCTAGCTTTTTTAAAAGTGTACCTGCATGTGTGTTAGTGCTTCCAGTTCCACTAACAGAGGGGTCGGCAACCCGCCCTGGTGGCTCCCTGGAGCTTTTTCAAAAATGTTTTAAAATTGAAAAAGAAAGGGGTGGGAAATATATTTTTGTTTTAATATGGTTTCTGTAGGAGGGCAAACATGACACAAACATGACACAAACATTCTTAACGTTTTCCAATGCTATACAAATGTGTAGAATAAATATAAAATGTCAACATTTCCATCAACAAAGATTTGCGTCATAGCCTGCGACACGTTTCTTTCAGCTGGGCGGGGCGCGAGGCAGGTGGCTGTTGTAAACAAACCGACGGGTGTGTGGTGGGCCGTGGAGGGCAAAGGGGAAAAGAGACAAGTAGCTGAGGAGAGATTCTACAATTCTTGTACCGAATCATTTGCATTCATTGCCAATGCGGAAGGATGACCTGAATGTTTGCTCTGTAGCGAGAAGTTAACAACAAAAAGACCGTACTTTCCGGACTATAGAGCGCACGTTACTGTAAGCCGCACCTACAAATTAAAAAAAAAAACAACAACCTGGAAACGTACATATATAAGCCGCGTGGTTCAAAACGTTGGGAAAAAGTAGCAGCTTATAGTCCGAAAATTACGGTAATGTGTTAGACATTTCCAGGGAAGACGGTACATTAGCCGCTGCGTCGAGATTAAAGTTCCATCTTACATGCTCGGTGTCCAGTGATGTCCGTAAACAGAAGTCACATTAAACGGATAAGAAGGTATATATTTAGTAACAAAGTGGTTGTTTTTATAAAGTGATTAGTGAGTTTTGTTGTTGATGGCTGCGTGTCAAAAGAGAAGACACGCTGCTATGTTTTACTATTGCACTGA
>CAEGAE010051285.1:0-16087 GCA_903067095.1 Girardinus metallicus
ATATATATTCATGTCATAAATAAAACAACATTTTTAAACTAGAAAAAATTATAAGGCTTTCAAAACTGTCATCAAAGTACCACGACTATAAACAAGGAAGATGCAAATAAAACGCTACATCCAGATCTTTGCTACAGATTGATCTCCTGTTGGAAACACCAGTTAGGTAAGTCGTTTTTTTGTGTTTTTATAATGGTCTTTAATGACAGACATGTTCAAAGGGTGATGTGCAGCAGGTGCCTGCTGGACATGTCTGGAGTGCAGAGTGTCTGATCAGAAGGAGCCACATTTCTCCTAGTTCAAAGTATTTTTCTCTGGCATCTGCTCATGTTAAAAACTCTCACGTTTGACATGTATCATGTAGTTGCTCTAAGTTTATGAGATGCAGATTTCTGTAAAATGTCCTCTTGAGATTGCCTCTTTTTACACTTCTTTATATAAAAATTGAGTGAATTATCTTCTAAAATCACTTTTTTGTATAAAGAAACAATTCTTTTTTTACTTAAGAACTGACTATTATCATAAGTCATCAGAAAATGAGCAGATGCCTCTTAACCCGTTTAATCCCAAATGTTTTCCTGCAAAATACGTGCATGCATTTCAATCCTTCGACCTCCCTAACACATGGTATTTATAAATTATTGCATTTTGTGTTGGTTATGTTAGTGAAAATGTAGGCTTTATACTGAACTTTTCAACTGTGAGAATGACAGTGACGTAGAAGACATCATTTTTAGATTCCTTCAGGTCTAGAAGATCTAAAACATCTTATAGTTTAAGCTGTGTGGGAACAACAAGGCATAAGCTATGTGTCCATAGCTTTGCTGTTTATGTATTCTGCTAGCGGCAACAACTGTTGCCATGCGTACATTCACTCTTCTTATGATGAACGTAGGCATACAATTTTCTTTATATGTCAGTAGAAGACACTTGAAAGAACATATGTTCAAAATATCTTATTTATATTTGTTTATTTAAATATTTTACTGACTTCCTCTTGTGCAGGTTTGTGACAGACATTTACCTCCAGCGTCACAGGCGGAAAATAAAGAGGTCTGGTCATGTGACCTTTAACACTAGATACATGAAATTGATACTGTTTAGAGTAGACACAATATTTTATTTTAAAACATCAATGAGCTGCCAAAAGTCAAAACAATTATTTTAGAGCTCCCAGAAGTTAGAAAAATGTCTGGCAACAATTGTTGCCGGTCGGATTAAATGGGTTAAGGTTCTGAAAGTGGCACAGACATTCTGAAGTATTGTGTGTCTTTCTTGGTATCAAATTCAATTTGATACAATTTATTCTGATTCATCCATGAATAGAAAAATGTTTCTATTCATTATATTTTTGTACTATGCTCTTTATTTCTGTCATGTTGTCAGTCTCACACCTGAATTTATACATTTCATTTTGTATAGGTTTTTAAAATTTATTTATCACATTATCCTACTTTTTTTTACCCTCAGTGATGATGTATTTCCATTAGCTTGTCAGTAAATGCTGCTAAAGACAAGGGATACATTTCAGAAATAATTTCAAGGGAAATAAATACACAAAACAAGGCCTCTATTCCTTGTATATCATGTATATCACATTCAACAGTCTTATATGAATATATGTCAACATCACATCTCCAAAAAAGATGTTTACATCTTGCTTCACTACTAGATGGTGTCAGATTTTTTTTTTTTTTCCAGCAATACACACTATGTATTTTAGGGTTGCCACAATGTCAACCAGACAGGAGGACATGTCCCTACATACATAATAAAGACACCCCCCATTCCCCCACACACACAAACACACATCCCGACAGGCTTTTAATGAATGTGTGGTGTTAAGCTACTTCAGGGATCAGAGAAAAGCTGAATCTATAGAGCCATATAGAGCATGACAGCCAGGATACATACATACAGACATGAATATTTCCCAGTTGTTTCTGCTTCAGTGGTTTTGTTTACAAAAGACAAAAAAATGAGCTGAGGAGAAAAACAAGGCAAAGAGAAACCACCTGAGACCTTTTGAAGAGAAAGCTCAGTGGTCCCATTCTCACACATTAATTCTATTCAGCTCTGAGCCGGGTGCCCTCTCAATTATACTCAGACACCCACAGACAACAGAATAAATTAAATCTTTATCAGCAAAAACTGCATCATTTTGTAACTCATTGTGAATTCATTCATCTACATTGTCTGTACAATTTCAGTGTTTAATAAATTACGGGTTCCTAATGATTGATCCACTGCAGTTGCTATTTTTCTCAATTCCCTTCCTCATTCTTTTTCTGAATGATGACACAATCAGGCTGTGTCACTTTTGCATTTCTGCCACCTCAATCAGAGGCAAAGGAGTCTTTAAGCTGAATTAAACCAAAACAGGATAACACAGACACTCACATACACACAGATGCACGCGCACGCCCACGCAATAAAGCTTCAAAATGTATGTACTGCAAGCACACAAACACACACACTTTAGAAGATAGTAAATTTCTTTAAATTATTTAAAGAATATTGGGATTTATTAGACCTTTTTGCATTATCATGTGAATTATCCAATGGGATCAGGGATTCTCCAATGGTTATCTATAACTTAATTGTTTATTTGTTTGCAACGTGATTGTTAATTTACCATCTCACAAAGCTTCTTACCTGATTGGATCATTGTTTATGCTACAAAGGTGTAATTTGTCAATAATTCTCTATACTAGGTTTAACAGTCAAAAGCTGCACTGATCATTACGTTTATGGCAGCTTATAAAAGGAGAGCAGATTTTACAATTTTTCTCTTCAATTAATTAAAACAGCTTTCATTTATTTTCCAATCTGCATTGAATGTTATGTTATGACCAAATTGAATAATGTGAATGCAGTTTTTAGTTTGATATTTATTTGTAATCATAATCAGCTTTTTTCTCACTACACCTGACATATTTCTTTATCATAATTGTTTTTACAATGAGTCTGTGCACCTTGTTATTGTCACCAAGCTGACGATTAATATATTTCTTATTGTTCAGAAATTATGCTGCAAGATTTCCCGTGAAATATTTTCATAAGTTTACTAATTCAGTCATAAAGCATCATATACTTGCTACATTATAATTTATCATAAGATGAACCCAAACATTAAATAGGACTGAATTTAGTAACAACAGATGCAAAACACTACAATGTTACTAGCTTAAAGTGATTTGAGATGTTATTCCTTGTTGAGTACATAAAAAACAATCAATGTATTACAGGACCTAAAATACAAATGCAAAAGACAGTATAGTAATACCACTTATTAGGATAACACAATGCAAAGCAATAAAAAAAATAAAAAAATTCTGCAGGTTGGAGCCTGAGGAACGTTACCATATAAGAAATTAAAAATCAATTTGAGGTTTCAAGAATTATTAAAATTGTCAAAGGTGATAATATTACATTTCTAAGAACATGACCATGATGTGGTTTAAAAGCCTTCTTATTGATGTTTTGATATCTGCAGTGGCTTGATTGTTGGAGGAAATTGTAGAAAGCATAAAAATGTTTCCAGAATCAAAATGTCTAAAAAGCCTAATAGTATACAATTTTGCTCTTTTTAAATTCTGTAACAGAATTTAAAATCTCAACATATTTGAATACGTAGAAAGCTATAAAATTGTTTAATAGATAGTTTTTTTTAATACATTCTGTCACAAACGTCCCTTTGAGGACATTTATGATGTTGCTCTGTCCAAAATGAACATGGGTTTGACAAACTGAAGTTATTTCAGGTTAATTCAATACATTCAGTGCATTCCTCAATTGAATAGAATGAATTAATTCTAAGTTATACTTTTAAGATTAAAACATATTTATTGAAGCTGATGCTTTTGTCTTGTCTTGGTTTGATTTATTTATTTCAAACAGGTATTTCAAAGAGCAATCAGTAAGACAGAGAAAACATGTGCATACATAATCAAGAACAAAATAATTTGTTTACCACTACTTTTCTGTTTGAAAAGGAGTAGAAAGATAAGATAAGATGAGCTATGAAGCAACACCAGTCCTAGACAAAGTGTATTTTCATCTAGATTCAATATCTACATGAAAATACATGCATTTTTTTTTTAGATGAAATGCATTTTTTAAGCTTATGGAAAAATGGTGTGTATGGATGTTATCTGATATTGTAGTCAGAGTTTTTTTTTTTTTTGTGGTAGTCATTTTACCAGATGGGCAAAGTAAAACAAGTAAGTGTGTCTGCATCTTTGCATTGGCATTAAGTTCAATAAAGACACATTTGTTCCCTCTTTAGAGAGACTGTCTTTAAACTCTTAAAAGCCAAATCACCTTAAATGGGCTCTATCTCTGTTTCACCTTATTTCCTCTACCTCTTATACTTAAAGCTAAAGTATTTCTAAATCTCTATTTTGACCTCCATTAAAACCGGCATCCATCCTGCTTGTGTTCGTATAGAGAAAAGCAGGATCAATGAGATCTAATTTAAGGCAGGAGCATTATTCTGAAAAAGAAGGCCTAGTGCCTCTCTGCATGGAGCCAGAGAAATGATTAAGTGCCCTGGTTTTATCCCATATGGCTCTGATCCACCCGCCACAGAAGAGGGTGTGCATGTCCAGGATCCCATCACCCCCAGCCTCTATTACATCCTCAGAGCAGTCAATACAGGGGCTCTGACCACCAGTCACTCACTCTCACGTTGCACACACAGGCAGAATACAAATCAGCCTGGAAAAGCCAAAGCTCAGCATCCTCTCTGTGTCCACACCTTTACTTCACATCTTGTGTTTCAGAAAGCAAAGGTTTGTGCAAACAAGAGGCATGAGACTTATAATCACAATACAAGTGCAAAATCAATTTTAGGTTAAACAAATTATTTCATATAAAAAAATGAAAATAAAGGAAACTTTTTTAAACTGCTACTAAACTCAAAGCTACATCACATAGAATCAATGGTGAAAATAAATTTGTGCAGCAATGTTTTATGTTGTCAGTCAGTTGTTATATACAGAAAGAAAAACTATTTGGACAATGGCTTAATTGCAAAGGGCAGAAGCAAGTTGCTGCATTTGTCTGTGCCTCTGGGAAATTATAAACAAATGTACTAGTTTTGTTTATTTTTATTACTGACGATACACTAAAAACACAAATAAAAGATAATATTGCTGGCCAACTTAGTGTTTTATCATTATCCAAGTCCACGGAGAAAAGCCAAACCTCCAAAAAGCAAAAAACAAACAACATCCTTTGAGAATAATAAGCAGTACTCAGCCCACTTAATATTGTATCAGATAAAGTCAGAGTGTTAACAAAAAGTGGGGATGTACAAAATTTTTCATACACAGTTCCGTTTTTCCACAAAGGAAAAGAAATTGTACGGAGCTGATCAAACTGACATGCTGGTAAAGGTCTCTGCAAACTTCCTCCTCTCTGTCTTACCCTTCTTTTTGTAGCAAACATCAGCTCACATCCTCAGAACTAATCCTCATCGAAGTCAGCCTCCTGCAACAAGAAACTAACCTCGGCTGCTTTAAAACAGCACAGGGTCATCCAGCTGTTTCATCTCTAGCTTCACAAAGAACTCCAACTATAAATGAGGGCATTAAAGGCTTCACAAACTTTTTCCTCAGTCACCCTCCTCACAACAAGACAGTTCTGTGAGAGTACAAAGAAAATCTTACTTCACAACAACTTGGGAAAATTACTTAGTTGTGGAAACTGTGTAATTGACTATTCTTCTCAGTCAGTTCTTACAAATTCTTGTGAATTTAAAGCAGCAGCTGTGCCAAACATATCAGTCAGAACAGCCAAAATGGAGGTAAAAATAGGTGCAATTTTGTTGTGTTTGTGTGCACACATTTGCACACAAACACAATATATCTGGTTGCTTTATTTGTATTTAAGCTATTGCAACATCCACATTGATTTAGAGTCACTTTCTAGGGTGGATTTATCCAGAAACATTGCAAAAACAATGTTTTCCACTCTGCTCAAAATTGATCACAATATTCCCCTGTTAGCTTATCGTAACATCCTATGGCTCACACCTAGATGCAGTGTAAAATTATTGTTTTCCCTTATTTTTTTTGTCTTTTAAACGGCTGCAGTATTTCTGCCGTTAAAGCAGCAGCTGTGCCAAACATATCAGTCAGAACAGCCAAAATGGAGGTAAAAATAGGTGCAATTTTGGCCGCGGTTGCCAAGAGTGACCATTTCACTCCAAAGTCAAAATGTGTGTCCGAACACCGAAAGGTCAAGTTTGCAGTCTACTAGAAAACTACTCATGTATAACATCTCCTTCATCTAGTGTTGAATTAATTTTGTTGAAATTCTAACTTTAGTTTTCTACTGAATATGGCCAATGTGATTTTCAGCTCTTTAACTCAGTTCGTAACTTAATGTTTCTCACTGCTCCTGTCACTCATACTTTGATTTACCTTTTAAACAAAAAACAAACACATGGATTTCTCCCCAACTGATAATTATAAAATGTTTAGGTTGTTGAACAAGACTGCAGTGAAGTTTGATTGTAAAATTATAAACGGTATCAATATTGTAGAATGTATCATTCACATTTCTTGATTGACTAAAACTAGTACACAGTATCAAAATGTAGAAATCTGAAGTCATTTATTAACTTTTGAGCAAAACTGCAAGGATGTTATACGAGACCAAATCAGCCCAGAACAGCATGAAAACTTTAAAACTGGACACATTTGTTATGCTTTTGTGGGCACCATGATAGGCATTTTCGCAAACACATAAAACTGTTTCTCCTACTATACTGTTTCTCCTTAATGGTGCATGATTGTATTTCTGATCTAAAAATTATCTGGTCATGCATATGATTATATGTAAGCAGTGAAATTTATAAAATGCTTTGAATGTTGGGTTGCTGGGTAAAAGAACACAAAACATAAGAAAGATATATTTTCGACTTTCAAGTATTTTGAAAATTAACACCCATTTAGTACAAACTAAAACTATATTTCACAATAGAAATATGTACATTTTATTTTCTATTTTCATATGTATCACAATTTCAAGGGATTGTTGATCCATTTGAAAATCACAGTGACTGCAGCCTGTTCACGGCAGCATTACATTCAGGCTAGATGCTGAGCTCAGCATGGCGTTAAACGCATCACCAGCCAATTGGAACACATTGCCCTCAGTTTAGATCATCTACATAATAAGATCTGCACAGACAGAAAGACGAGATTAAAAAGGGAAGATGTTGCAAAGCCAGGCATCTCACTGTCAGTTCAACAAGTATTAATGAGACACCTTAATCAAGCCCTGTTTTACTGCCAGTGATCAGCTAATGTAAGCTTCAAAATAATATTATTATTTCCTTACAAATTATACCTCAGAGGTGGTTCTGTTTAAAACAACGTGGAGACAATCTGCTAATTAGCACAGCCAAATCACAAACCCATATTACTCTTTTTAGAAAACATCATTTGCATAATAAGGTTTTGAATTTTCACTGCTCCCTGTCTTATTAACCTTCCATTAACCTTTAGATAAACATAGACAGCTCTGAGCATTAGTCGCAAGGATCAAACACCAATTGCCTTGGCTGAAATTCATCAGACCAGCTGTAGAATCGCTTCAGGGTGATTAGGACACTGATAGATGCTCGGCTCACTGAAGATGAAGATCACTTCGAAACCGCTCTAGAGCAAAGAACATCTGGAGCTCAGGGTCTACTATCTTTCTGAACAAAAAGTAATGAGATACCATCAACTGGAAACTTCACATCAATGAAGAGTTCACACTGGTGGCAGGAACCCAAAATAGGGTGGTTAAATTATAAAATTGTCTTCAAACGTTTATGGGGTGAATGCTGCCATAGTTCTTTACGGTGCAACTTTTACAACAAGAATCAGCACCTTTTATAGCAGTTTTATGTGATTGTCCTGACAGAGGCTTATTGCACAAACTTGGTGGTTTCTTTCAAATACCTGAGAGCAGCAATGTATCTGAATAACAAAACATTTTCCAGGTCCAGGTCATATGATGTGACATTTTGAATGCATAGAGAACCATCTTTTATCTTAAGTTGCCACAACAAATCAAATGAGCAAATTAGCTTATTTAATTGCTCATTGGATTTTGGATTTGTTCTTTCTTGAAACAACCAATTGCAGCTGAATATGGTCTCTGCAGCCTGATTTAATCCACCACCAACCGCATGCACTTCTTTCAATTAAACTGATGGAAACTAAACATGATGGCTTCATGTCTGAATGAACATTCTCATTACTTTTTAATAGAAGCCGCACCAGCATTTTTACTGGGTCAGACCTAGTGGCATCTAGTTATCACCTTTCCCACTGATCGAGTTGGAGTTACTTGAAGTCACATTACCCAAATAACACACACAGTAGGGGTGGATGAATTTTACGTATAATACAATTTTTTTAAGAGAAATGTGACAGATAATACCAAACCAAAAAATTATAGCAGTGTAGACATGGAGCTGCTGTAATAAGAACTTTTTGAAGCATATCATCAAATTAAAATAAAAAAAATTGAAATTTGCAGTTTTCTTATTCTTCTAGTCATTTTGTAAGACGCAATGACATTAAAGAGGTAGCAAGTAGAAAAAATATTTGATGTAAACATGAACATTTTTGTAAAAACTACAGAAAAAGTCATTGAGCAGCTCAACAGTTCACCATCTGCTGTGATTCTCCACTGTAAGGAAATAATACCGTGGGTATGTAAAGTACGCATTATCTACTGTGTGACTGTTTACACTCCCATAGAGCACGACAAGTCCAACTTAGGCTGGATATATTACAAAATGAAATCATAAAATTAATTTTGCTTTTAGTTATGAGTGTTGTGAATTAAGAAAATTGAACTTCAGCTGTCCTGTGAAAATGAGGAATGCTTATGTAGTCAAACTGTTAAATGAAGGTATGCAAAGATAAACACAATCTCTAATTGTAAAAATAAAACAAAAGTTCTATAAGATAAATAAGTATATGTTTTGGTATCCCTAATCTAAATAACATGCATGATGTGTGTGTTTCCATTTGACTATGTCCCAGAGGAGGCCAGTCAAATGTTTCATGTTCAGCACAGCTCTTCCTTTGGTTGATTAGCTTTGTGATCCATTAAGTGACTTCGTCCCCTCAGCAGGGAGTAAGTGCCCTCTGCCCTACCCTCAGAGGATTAGGGGAATCCCTCAGACATCATCAAAGGAGCTCCAAGGTTAAAAGTGCAGACGGCTTTCTATGAAATGTCAGCAAAGAGTGCAGCACTTCTGCTGAACACCTGATTTCAAAAGCAGAAACTATGTCAGGTCTGCAACAATGTACCACTATGACATTATATGCATTCACAATATGTACGCAGGGGAAAAAAAATCACTTATTTTATATGGTTGCTTTATTGTTTAATTCAATCTGAAAATTTTAAAAGTTAAAGACTTATGGTCTTGTATTTTCCGGACTATAAGTCCATCTGAAAAACTGACTTAAAGTCAATAAGGGGAAAATATATTTAATTCACAGTGGAGTTGCATTCATTTAGAAATTGTTAAACGTGAGGGGGATCTTGTCCAGTATGACCTGAGATGCTGCTGCAAATGATAATGTTTAATCTTTGGCTCATGTCCATTAGTATAAATTAACATTTAAACATCTGTCAAAAAATGTGTCATGAAAAGAAAAAAAACAAAAAACTAAAGTTGCACCTGACTATAAGGTGCAGGACCAACTTGACAAAAAGTACAGCTTGTACTCTGGAAAATACATTCTTGATAAAATATGATACACTAAATGTAACATTTCACTCTTTTGGTTAAATAAAGGCATCCATGTTTACATGATAAGCAATACACTCATCATTCCTGTCTACAAGGAATGTTCCTTGGAAAACTTTCAGTTGTGCTGAAAATATAACAAATTTGAGCACACTATCAGAAGCTGCTGAGGGACCAACAGCTTCTTCACATATATTGCATTTTTCTTTATATTAATCTGAGATTTGTTTTTAGGAATACTGCAAGTAATTGTAAGTATGCAAATGATGTACATAACTGGATTTGCTTTGTTATGTACATCTTTATCAAAGTACGGATTCTTCAAAAAAAGGCCTGTTCCTAAATGCAAAATCAAAAAAGTATTTATTTTTATACTTTTGTTTGGTTACTCTATAACTAATAAAGTTGCAAATAAATATAATTCCAGTAATTCATCTTTGTCTTTCTTTGCTCAAAACACAATAAGTTAAATCTATATAAGGTTTAATTTTTTTTTTTTTTTCTTAAAAGTTAAAGTTTGTGGAGCCACGTAGTTTGAATCAAGAAAAAAATGTGTGAAGCTGTGAGACCACAAGTTTCATTTCAACACTCCCTCAGCAAGCACAGACAAGGTGTGAATGTGGCATGAAATGAGGTACAGAAGCAAGGCCAATTGATATTTAATTAATGTTAGGCCTGACTGGAAGGACTGGGCTCATCTGCTGCATGTCTTATCCAATATTCATCATTTACAAACAGGCTCCTGACCATGGCAAACTTCTCCTACAGTAAAAGACATCTGTGTGAGGCACATGCTTGCGGTACAGAAGTATAAACTTTTAAGTCAAAGCAAAGAAGAAATGAATTATTGACAACACAAAATAATATCGGGATAAAGACTTCCATAAAAAAAAATCCTTTGTAATTTAATTTAAAATATTTATAAGTAAAGCACAGCATGCACACCTTTGCTGTTTTGAAAGCAAAAACTTTCTGAGTACACCTTTTTTCTTTTATTAATCTTATGTTTTATTAATGAACATACACTACAGAGACAAATCTGTTACTGTGTGAACTAAAATGAGAAGATACATGTTTGGAGGACTGACATAAGAGGATAAGAGTCATGTTAACCCTTTTATTACTGCTACACTGAGAACAAGGCATTAAAAAAAGAACAAAGTGTATTTTCAAAACATTATTTGAACACAGATATTGTACGTAAATATAAAACATCAACTGGTGTAGACGTACCATTCATCAAAAGTCTTAGGTTTGATAAATTAGACATGGTGGATAGTAACTAGTTACATTTACTCAGTTACATGAGTAACTTTTTGAGAAAAAAAATACTTCTAAGAGTTTTACTACAACCTATCTTTTACTTTAAGTTGAATTATATAGCCTGGAGAAATGGTATTCTTACTTCAGGGCAATTTCTGGCTACCTCTGTTTTCTTCACAGGATGAAGAAAAGGATTTTTAACCAAAAATGCACCAGACATCGACACAAACTTACAGCTTATGTTAAAGTGAGACACGCAACTTTATTTCTCTGTCTGTCTTATTACATATATTGTTAAAAATAGAATGAGATGGTGTAAGAAAACAGTTAGTACTTGAGTCGCATTTTTACTAAATACTTTTTCTAACTCTTATTTGAGTAATTTTCTCCTTACATATTTTTACTTATACTTGAATAAAACATGTAGAAGTAGTGGCAGTAGCGAATTCTTACCAATCAAGGTGCATTAGACTCTGACAAATACAGTTTAAATTGCTTATATTCTTGTCCCTAGAATTAAATTTTAGTTCAAATGAAACAACTGTTAGAATAATGAGCTAAATAAAATAAAAAATACTGCATGTCAAAGTAGAGGAATAAAAACATAAATTCTCCTTGCCACTCTGTAATATATTTTACTTCCTTGGTCAAATAGTCAAAATTCATATCAATTTAACTTACAGCAGTTTGGGTAAAAGAACAATGTAAAGTTTTTTCCCCTTTAACCAAAAGAGTTGTCTTTTTCTGAGAACATATTTGCTTTTCTGTTATCTTTGCTTAAACAGGTGAATCTCATTTCAACAGAGGCTTCGCCAGGAAAGCAACATCTCTCCAATTATGAAACAGACTAAAATGGTTTGTATAAATCTAATCTTGCTCATTTTGTATCTTCTTGAAAAAATTTGCCAATGAGGGGTTATGAGCAAATTCAGGAGGAGACAAAATATAAAAGATCAATGAAGGTTCCAGTAAAAGGCACACAGTCGATATAATGAAACTATGAATTCATTGTTCTAAAGGTGCTACAGGCAGTTTGATTGAAACCGTTTTAATCTGTAGCTTCTTTCATGTCCCTAAAAATTCAAACACAGAAAAAAAGCCTTCATTTACGATTACATTTTAATCCCAACTGTAAGTTAAAGGCAGTAAACACCTTCCCATGCTGCTGTCCAATGAATTATCATTTTCCACCCTGGGCCATCTGTCAGGCCCCTACCTTTGCCCACGTTACATTAAATAAATGCCTGGCTTCTCTCAGGGGTCCAGAGCAGCGTTATTAAACTGCCTACCTGTGTTACTATGATAGATCTCTCCGAAAGTTTGGGGCCAAACAAGCCCTGGTTACCCATAAATGCAGAACATAAAAAGATTGCTGTTTGTGACAACCAGTAAAAGCAATGAAATAAGGCAGCACACAGCTGACTGGATTTTGAATTCTGAAAGAGGACAGCCAGAACCGACTGAACGGTAAGCAGACAGTAGTTCAAGGACACGCTAGCAGATGTATACAGGTTAACATAACCCAGCACAGTGCAGTTAAATATTAATACAAGACTCAGTATGTGATGCCTGTGTCTTTACAGGAGTAAAAATAGAATGTTAAATTTAAGCCAATAAAAAGGACTGCTGACGTGATGGGAAAAAAAATTTAACATTCAGTTTGAGCAGAGACCCTTTTCTAAGGTTATTTAAAACTGTCATAATTTAAAAATAAAAGCAAAAGTTGGGAAGAACACACAACTAAGGCTAAAACTTTTATCCGTAATTTAAGCTGGACATTGTGCGGCTAATGCCAGGCTAATTCACACCCATGAAGCTGCTCTCACAGATATGCTCAGTGGCAACGGTTCTATACAGTCGAGGCTACAGCCAATTAATTATGCAGTAGCTTGCTGACAGAAACTAGAGAGCCTAATTCTGCTTCTACCTCATAGTCACAATCATGTCTGCTTGCCAATTTCCCCACCAGGCGTAAGTGACAAGCCAGTGGATGTTGGGCGTGATAATGGATGGTTCTAATGGTCAAGCCTGGACCGCACATTAGGAATCAAGTCGATTCTTAGTAATGCACACAAGAAGTGCTGCCAGCAATCAATGCCAGGCTAATATGTGAAAAGGGGTATGTTGAATGTCAGTGTTGCCGATCAATAACTATTCATTTTCAGCAACCACATTTCCACAAATAGGACACTTAATATTGTGCGATTGGATAATTACCACGCCCAATTAAGGGTGTGCGACACTAAGCACAATAAATGGTTGATGGAAGACAACTGCCAAAAGGTGCTAATGGAGATGCACCCAGACTCTGATCGACACTTGGGAGATGGATCTTGATGTCTGCAAACTGTGGGACGCCAGCTAAACCCGGCAGGAGTCAGATAATCCTCTCTCTACCTCCACGGCATCAGGGATAATAGATGTCCACTCTCAGATTCGGCTTCAAAAGGAATAAGTTGCTCCAGAGGGGAACGGGGCACAAACACTGTTGCAAAACATCTTAAATGGATTTCCCCATTTTCTTCAAAACTCGAGTTTTCTTCTTCTTTTTTTATTTCTTCAAAGATAAATACAAATCATTAATTGCAAAGGATGTCTTATAAATAGCTGGCTACATACTTACAGAGACAGATCCCTGGTTGCCTCTTTTTCTAGCAGCCTATGCAGCTGAGTAAAACATATTTTACTCAGCTGCAATAAAGATTATCTTGTTCAGGGGCAGACTGACATCTGTATCACCCTCATTCCAAACCTTGTGAATCCTGAAAACATATTCAAAAGTCCACAAAAATGCTTCATGCCAACATGGCAATCCTGCTGAAACACTCAAGCAATGAAGACGAGTGTTCACAGCAAGTAGTAAAGCCCATGCAGATCATGTTTTGCCAATAATCCTCATTAAAAGTAGGGTTATACTAGGAAAAACTCATTACTTTATGTTATCTTCAAAGCTTCTTTTGAAATCCGAAAAAACTATCTTGATCAGCAGATCAGTGCAGCCACATTCATGTGGTGTTAAAATTGTTTTTAAAAGCATAATTTACTTTTGATGTAGCCCCACATTTTTCAAAGGATCTCCATCTTTTATTTCACCAATTCATCTTGATTTTTAATTTACATCATTTGAACCGTGCATTAAAGACCAAACTCCCTGTACAAAAACAAATAAGGACAACTGTCCACAAGACGTATCTCAAACATTTGTGATAAGAATGTCTGGGGTTTTCCTTCCTTTCAGTAACTTTACTCCCCACTGTTTACTCTTCACAAATGTTATAATTGGCTTAGAAGGAGATGACTAGTACTGAGACTGTGAGAGAGGAAGTGTTTTGATTTATCAGCATTGCCTCATTCCCTTATAAAGTTTTAATGCCCCTGTAGCATTGCTTAGATTTCCCTGTAAACAATTTGAACTTTATGGTGGAGAAAATGCATATATCTTTACTGTGCATATTGCAACAATAAATACACTTCACTGACATGAAAAAGTGCATGCTTTTATAAACCAAATTTTTGTCTATTCATGTCTACCTCTCAGTAAATAGTGAAAATTTGCTAGAACTACTAAAAACTGAGGATATTATTGGGTTTGCCTTAATATCCAACTACTGGTTTAATTAATGTCCTTTTCCCCTTATCTGGCTTTAAAGGTTTACACATAAATCACCAAAGGTATATTCAATTCTAAAATTGATTAGGCCCTAAAAGTACCATTACTGTCCAAAAGTGGGACAATTCAGGCGTGTCAGCAGTAAAGTGACGGTCAAATAGAAGCACCAATATGCAAATAAAAAATAAGAAACAACATTTATTTTTAAAATAGACCATAATGTTACACATATCCTAATAAGGGAGTTAGTTTATTTCACTTTATTTCATTTCATGTTTATAAATTTATATGAATTAAACATTACTCTTTAGATTTCAGTTTGTATTTCTTACATCTGCAAAGTCTTTCTACTCAAATGGTAAGTCCTTTTTATGTATGTTGAATATAGGTCTGTGTGTGTGTGTGTGTGTCATGTATTTTATGAAAATTATAATTAACATTTATAACAGGAATATTTCAGGCTGAGGTAGTTTTAAGACTAAAATGCGTAAAACAGCAAGAAAACAATGTATGTTCTTTGCAGTTACTAGGAAGCAGGTTTATTACGGAGAAATGTAATAGAATTTATAGAAATGTTAGAAAGAGACAAAACATTTCTACATATTGTATTTTTATGGAGATAGCTGTATGGCTGACAAAACATGTCTATTTTTCTGGGTACATGCACATTTACTCATGTTTCCACTGCCTATAATAAACCTAAGCAGAATGCGCTGGGGGTTCAGGAACAGATCAGTGAAACTATGCTTCATGTGAGAATAAAAGACTGTAGATATGTCTTTCGTAAATGTTCTTCCTGTTTCTGCAGTATTCAAAATTAATTCACATTCAAACATTCATAAAACCTCTAGTCTCAAAAGTTATTTTTGGGGGACATTTAACTTAATTTAGATATATATCCATTGCAAAAGGTGAGCGGTCATAAAAGTCCATTAACTTAAAACTTAATATCTAAAATACTTTTTTCATGTCCCAGAATGAGTGTATAAAAAGGGAAATATCAACATGTTACAAATGATGAATAATAATTGGCTATAAATTATTTTTTAAACAAGAATGTATTTTTTCAAATACAGGTAAAACGACATATTTGCTTATTAAAAGTCTCCCTGGCAAAGTCATCATGTCTCAAATAGGTATCTATCCATCCCTTTGCCCTGACTGCATCTGGGCAGACAACATGGCAATTACAGAGAAAGAAAAATAAATACACCTTAAATATTCAGAATTAATAAGGACAATATCCATCCATCCATTTTCTGTTCACCCTTCGTCCCTTAATGGGGTCGGGAGGGGTGCTGGTGCCTATCTCCAGCTACGTTCCGGGTGAGAGGCGGGGTACACCCTGGACAGGTCACCAGTCTGTCTGACAGTCATGTTTTTGGACTGTGGGAGGAAGCCGGAGAACCCGGAGAGAACCCACGCATGCACAGGGAGAACATGCA
>CAEGAE010051290.1:0-14801 GCA_903067095.1 Girardinus metallicus
GCTACGAGTTTAATCTTTTAGTTTGAGCTCTGTTTGTTCACAAATACAAATGAGTAAACTGCGATTATAACTTATTGATTTTTAAGTTGGCCATTAAAACTACTCCTCCTCTCCCAGATTTCACTAAATCTAACACAGAAACTTTTAGAAGTGCTGATGTTTTTAGCAGCAAGAGGGACCCTAAAGTCAAATTCTGCTCCAGGCCTCATGCAGCCTTGGACCGGCCCTGCGCGATGAGTTAAATCCGCTGCGCTGCGCAGACATGAGCAACAAACGGGAGATTTAATTCAATGACTCTAATGTGGCTTTAGTAGCTCTTCCCTTTCGTGTCTGTTGAGTTTTTAACAAGGGGACACAGAAACTATTTTGGTTGGTCGAGTTTTATGGGACGAGTTTATCAGATCTCCGCGCAGCCGCGCACATTAGTCAAATGCTTTGACTAAATGGACAAAGCATTTGATATTTGATGCATCGTGTAAAACGGAAAAATAATACTAAAAATAATAATAAAATAATATAAAATCAGCGTGATGCATGACTGCGAGGCGAGCGCCAGGTTAGCGCTGGTTCGTTGACCACTAACGCAAACGGGGAATATAGACTTTATTAGCACAGACAGAGCAGGGCGCTGGGCAGCGTGTTGAGATGGAAAAAACGGCAAAAAATTATTTGTCTACAGATATAAATCATTCTCATCACTCGCTCAACGCGCCTCTGAAAGCGCCACTACAAGTTATTCCTGCGGTTCACGTAGAGCTGCGCAACCAGAGCTAACACGGTGGGTTTTTAAACTCCTACCTTGATCAAAAACTCTGGAAAGAAACATAATTCCTCACAGGGGGTTGATGTAAATATCCATACAAGTCAGCCTGTGTCCAGTTTGAGTGAAAGGAGGCGCGCGCGATCCGCGCTGAGGTAAACTTAAGACATCCAGCTGCTGCAGCGCGCGAGGCAACGCGCAGAGGCGCCAGCGGTGCGATTGGTTTAAATGCATAAACAATAAACCTATCTTCTATAAACATATATTTTAGGAATAAATCTGCTCTAAAAGCAACAGAGGCACTTGCAATCCGGTTTTAAAAGACAAGAAAAAAAGCGATCTTTTTTTTTTCTTATTATTATTTTCCTAAAAATATAAACAAGAAAGGCTTAGGCTGGCGGTGAGGCTAGTAAAGCATGGCGGGCCGCCAAGCCTATAATACACTGGGGGAAACCCTTGTACTGCAAGTCCAAATTGCTCTTCTCTAGTTTTATCCTTGTGAAAGGCCATAAGAGACAAAGGGTGTTTTCATACCCGGTAATCGGGCAGACTCTCTTTGATTGGGGACCAACATTGAAACACTTATACTTTCAACTGGTGCAATTCGCTTTCATCTCTTCTCCATCTCGCCTGTGGTGAAACGAGAACTGCTGAAAAAACAACACAAAAACCTCTAAAGAAGAGATGAGTGCAACTTCCTTCTTCACAAGATGGAAACAAAAATGTAGTGGCGTCATATTTTAGAGATTTTAGGATTTCTTTATAGTCTTTAGCAAAAGACCACAACCTATGATTCGTGCTAGCGCCAGACTCTTGAGTTTATTTTGGTTATATTTACCCATAATGCCCTGTGCTATTGTCCACTTTCTGCTTATGTTTGTTTCCGGTTTCAGAATTCACTTCAACCAAGCCGAGACCTCGGTTTGTAGGCGGACCAGAGTTTGCTTTTCTGGTCCGCATCAGAGTTCGATTACTCCTTCACACATCCCCAAATCAACCCGTTTGTCTACGCAAACAAACTGGAGTTCGATTCAAACGGACTTAACATCCTAAGTGCTGCCCCGTTGGCAAAAGTAGATTCGTACACATTCGATAGCAGAGGTGCCAATATTTGTGACACAGGTCATTTTGTAAAATAATTTTTTTTGGTGTTGTGCTCAGTGTCTTGCTCAGAGGGTTTTATGTTGTTGTTTTTTTTCCAGTATTTCTTAGGGCAGCGCCACCACAGACGAGAGGGTGAACAGGTTTTTCAATTGGTTCAGCTCATTTGACATAGTGCAGCGTGAAACCGAACAGCACCAGCTGAAAATGCAACAGCTGTTGCAATTTTGTTCCTCAGTCAAACAGAGTCTACTGAAAACACCCTAAAAAGCTGTAATTTTTTACCACTAAATGAATATACAATGATTTATCGTAATACCCAATGAGAGGTTGCAACAATATATAAGACAACACTAAAGTGAAGGTGATCGTTAGTGACGACAATTAAACTAAATGCGACAAAGTGACATCTTGTAGTGGATGAGAAGAGAGTCATGCAACGACGAAAATCAGACACCCACACTAACAAACCAACTCACTCGGATGTGATCCAAAGCAACACACACGCACACACCAAGTCAGTGCAGTCACACAGAAATGGTGAAATCATACTGAGAAAAACACGATTAACAAGGCATGAAAGGACTCAAACGTAAGGTAATTTGGAAATAAAACCAAAGAATTAAAACACAAGACTGAGTCAACAACCAACCAGAAAAATGGAGTCACCTCCTCCATGGAAGACAAAGACATTGAGATTTTAAGCTTTGTGATTATAAGCCCGTTTACAAGGACAAACAAGGTCATGATGCATGCCCTAAGCATTTTCACTTTGTTGTAGATTCTGAAAATCTCAGTCCTTTTTTTCCATGGCTGATTGGAGATGAAGTTGTATGTGCAATAAAATGAATCAAGTTAATTAATATGTTAAAAAAAATAATAAGTGACTAAAAAATTAAACAAATATGGTCACTGTGTTATTTTAATATCAACAAAATCTAAATCCTTACCACCTGTGGTAGTTGCCAGCGTGTAATGAAAAATAGAGTTGTGTTTCAGACAAAAACCCCCATCAAAGATCAAACACCAAACACACCCACAAGCCTGACAGTTTTCGATCGTATCATTTGATTTACACGGAGACAGTCGACGTTATAAACCGAGCAGAAACCTCCAGGCACCCGGCGCAGGTAATCACAAGAAGAATTGGGGAGAGCACACGAGGAAGTCTTTACGGCAGCTTAGCTAGAGGGAGACGGAGGCAGGCGGCGGAAATGCCTTACCAGAGCTTGCTCGATGAGCAGGCAGAAGAGGATGGCGTTTCCGACCTCCCTTAAGCTCTGGAAGACATCCGTCTTCAGTTCGGCGTATTCAATGATGTCCTTGAGCTGGTGGTGGAAGAACTCCAGAATGCCTGGAATGGCAGGAAAGAGAAAGTAAATTCACAAAACCTTCAGGAAATCTGCATTAATAGAAGTATTTCCCCTGTTATTTTTTTGTTTGTTTGTTTTTGCCTTACTGTCACACTGACAGTTTTTTTTTTAGATAAGTTTATCAACTATGTTAATATCAGACGGAAAACTGCAAAATCCAAAAAATAATCGCTATATTTATTACAAACAAGCCAAGCTTCAAAAAGAAATGGCCTCAAAAACCCCATACCTGGTCGTGCCATACTTGGTGGTAACAACTGACATAAAGGATTTGCGACACCTAGCAAATAGTCTTTCACGTCTTTGTGAAGGATTTCTAGCCAACTCTTTAAATTGTCTCACCAACTCTGATTCCATCCCACAGATGGCCATTTTGTTCAGTTCTTTTTCCTGATGTCAAATCATGAACACTGACCTTAACAGAGACATTGGTCTGGGTTCTTTGGGGACATCCTGGATGAGTTGCCAATGTGCTCTTGGGACAATTTCAGTAGTACTGAGACAGCTCTTCACTAATCTATGTTTTTGTCCAACTTGTGGATTATGTGCACATTGGTGTGTAAGACACCCAAAGCCTTACAAATTGCTTCAAAACCTTTTCCAAAACAATATATACTTCAATCACTTTGTTATTCACCTGTTGCTGATTTTGTATCAAGTTGTAGCAAATTGATTTTCTTTTTAAGTCTTTTAGCCTACTTTCTGTTGTAGGCTGGCTCTATTTAACAGATGTATTGATTCTGCAGATCTGGAAATAATTAGTGAAACCAAATGAAAAAGTATGACTAATTAAAGCTAATTCCAGGTTTTGTTTGAAAACTTTTTTCTCTTAATAACTGAAATCACAACTGAAAAACTGCATTTTGTATTTGGTCCATTTGTCCTTGTCTCCATTATTTATTTTCATCTGAAATATTGAAGTGGGACTAAAAAAGAAAAATAGAAGATATATCTAAGGGGCCAAATGTATTTTTTTTGCAGAACCGTATATTACTCAACACTATAAGGTATTTCTAATCATGATGTGTCTAATGTAACCTCACGAGCCGCCTGTTAATCAGGTATTTCCAGGTTAAATCGGGGTGATGTCAACAGGTTCGTATGGCCGTTCTGACCCACATTTAGAGAGAGCATCAGAGGCAAAAGGATCATTAACAAATGGCAATAACATCATGAGCTGTGAGGTAAATTCAGGAGGTCAAGGTAAGGAACATCAGTAATCTACAGATTACTAAATCCTTATACGGATAATCCATCTGACTGACATCTGCACTAGAAGTCTGGATAAAGACATGGGAAGCAGGTCAGGAATAATACTACGATGTAACACCAGAACATGTTGAATAACACATTCTGAGTAAGCATATCCATATGGTTTTGTGCTGGACAAATAAGACTAAATTCATTTTTACTTATGTTTTGTCAAAGTTACGACCTAATCTCATAAGAGTATTGTCTAAATAGCAAATTCTGTCATATTTTGGGGACAAATCCAACCAGGGTTTACTCCAGTGTATAATAAGCCTGGCGACCCCCCGTTTAACTGGTCAACCTAAAAAGCAATAAATTATTGCAGTTTACCAATTTGTATTTGTGAACAAACAGAGCTCATTGTCAAAGATTAAACTCATAGCATCAGATTTTAGCTATGGTAACAAAACGATCTAACTATGAAGATTGTTCTTTGAACTTTTACAAAGTAAACTTGCTAGTTCCTTAAAATACTACACTTAAATGTTAAGCAATTTAAAATCTTTTAATTTGTGTATGATGAAACCATTAAATCAAATTTAGCAGCACTGACAGGGTTTCCGCGCGGCAGTAAAAGGTAATACATTAAATGAGCTCAAATTAAGGCCAGTAAAAGGTAGTAGGAAGTAACTGAAGGTAGTAAATATAATTGTCTGCCGGGAACAGTCTGTTTAAGAAACTTTTCATAAAACTGAAGTTGTGACTGACCATATTTTTTGTGACAACACAGTGTCCCACTCCCTGTTGACTGAACACGCAAGTACACACGCCTCCCCCTGATGGGGCGGCACCGTGGACGGCGAGCCATATTGCCCACATCAAAAACCGCCACTGGCTACAGCTAATTCAGCTCACCTGGGGAGCCATACTCATGGCGTGGCAGACGGCAGATCTTGGGCATGACTTCTATCAAAGTTTTTACATATTGCAGAATGGTGCCCTGTAACTGCAAAGTGACAAGAGGAGATTTATAGACGACAGCAGGCAAAAGAATTGAGAGAGTGCACAGAAAGAGGAGAGAGTAATAAGTTTTAGAACCCGGAACATTGAGGGGGAAGAGATGTGTTTGTAAACATGGAGAAAAAAAAAGAAAAAAGATAAAATACCAGGCTTTTGACAATCTTGAGTAGCTCCTCCATCACTACAGCAATGCCTTGGTAGCCTAAGAGGCGGCAGATGGTCTTAAAATGAGGCGGGCCAACAAAGTTTCTGTAGGAGCTGTATATGTGGGAGTAGGCAATGTTCAGAGGCTGAGAAGAAAAGCAAAGAGAGAGACACAAAAGACAATGTAAGTCTCAGCTAGTTTCTTCTAAACACAGCCAAAACAAAATGGAAGGTCAACCTACCTTGGACCCATACAGGTAATAAGGCTGCACATTGGCTGGCTTGTCTCTTTGAGGCTCCTGGGTGAAGGGAATAGCTGTGCGTACAAAGCTGAGAAGAGAGGGAAAAAAATTAAAAACCGAGAGGTGGAAGCCAATAAGAAATCTGAAGAGATGTACAAGTAAACCGACCGGTTCGTGGATCCGTTGTAGCAGTAGTTCGGGAGGAAATCAAAGTTGAGCTCCCAGAAGACGTGGAGCGTGATTCTTCCGTAGGGGGCCGAAACGTTGTGGTTGGCCTCGCGGAACATGGCGTCGAAGCTGTCCAGGGTCATGTGTTTGGACAGCAGCCGGTGGGTCAGCCTGTTGATCTCCAGCAGCCACTCCAACTCCTGGCCAGATGTTAAGGGAATGGCGTGACAAGGCATGATGCAAGAAGAGCAACGAGCAAACTTCTCAAAGCATTCTTACCACTATGGATGTGAGGTCCTCACTCTCAAAGCGGCTGATGGCATGGTCTAACGACTTGTACATGGCGGCTGAGATCCTCTGGGTGATCAGGCGGTTCAGATCAATTGATCGACCCAAAAGCTGAAAGATGCACAGTCAAACTGGTAAATCAGGCTCAAAATGAACAATTGCCATCCACCGATGTGAGAGCAACACATCTTTGGTTTCCGCGTACCTGTACGTGTCTCTGCTTGAGCAGCGTCTCATAGCGGTTCGACGGTGGGTACGGAATGATGACGCCGTAGTTTTTACACTCCGCCCTGAAGCGCTTGTCTAGGAGGACACTGTAGAGAAGACCTAAAGGTTTATAGGGGAAGCTTACAAAGATTGTCGGATCTTTAGGAAGTGCTGTTAATAATACCTTCCGGCCATTGCTTTGTAGTAGGCAAATATCTGGTCTGCCAACTTGTACACAAACTGATCAAAGCAGAGGTTTACCTAAGAAGAGGCAAAAGTCAATGAAGGTTTGGAGTCTTTACCGACTTGTCTGGATTTAGATCTTTTTCCGTTGCCCCTTACCTCAGCTTCAATTTCGTCGTACAAGAACTGCTTCTTGAACTTAGTCAGAGCGTAATAGCCACTGTCGTTGTACAAGTCTAGAGGATACAGAACGTATCTAGAAGAGGAAGAGGTGGAAGTTGTTATTACCGGCTTATTTCCAAACGACAGGCTGAAGCTGAGTGCAACAGTGAGCTCGTCTTACTCCATCATGGAGGGCTCCTTGGTCTCCAGGATGTGGTCGGTTAGGATCCAGGGCATGGACATCTCGATGGGGAACTGGATTCTGCGGCCCATGGTGAGCTCCAGGAAGAACTCCCTGAACCACAGCTGGGACAGGTCACAGCACTGCTGCAGGGCCTCTGTTCAGCAGAAGGACAAGACGACAGAACGCAGACGGGTTACTAAATGTTGGCTGAAAAAACTTCTGGTGGAAGCTTTGTCAAAAATATAAAAGAATAAAGATATATGTCCTAAAATAATGGTCTGTTTAAAGTCTATACTGTGCTTTCAACTCACCACTGAAGTTAAGCAGGTGTGTGAAGAAGAAGGAATGCTTGTGGAAGTCCTCTATGGCCACCACTATGGGTCCATCAAGGCTGCTGCGAAGAGTTTTCTTAGATCCACTCTTGTCAGCTATTAATGACTCCAGCATGGTGCGTACCATGTAGAGCTGCAAGAAAACCAACATATAAACACATTTTTTAAAAATCTGTCCAACTATGTTTTTTTTCCCCTCTTGATTTAGACAAAAAGCTTGTCTTGTCTTCTGCCATGCATGCACACGGCACTGCAGTTCTTAGAGCTTTGAGGTATTCCCAAATTGGGCCAAGAATAATCTAGCAAGTGACATCATACATCCTACTGATCTTTTGAGAATACTTTGTTGTAGTTGCAGGGTAGAACCAGCAGATAAAGACGTTCCAAAAAATAATAGAGACAAATCTTCTTCACCTGCGTACTGGAGGGTCCCACTGCTCGACGAGGCACCTTGATGTCAAACCCACCCTTTGGGTCTTTCTCTCCCCTCAGACAGGGGTCATTTGGAGGCTCTCTTCCTCCCTCCCAGTCACAGACAGTCTTTCGAATGGCCTGCAGGACACTACGGAAAAAAAGGAATTGGTGCAGGTGGAACAGTTTCTTTGCTGAATTATTGTTCAGCGGCATTAGAACAGGTATTGATTTTGTCGTTTCGGGAACCTGATGAGAACATTCTTCTTCTTGCGTACGGCTTGGCGCAGCGGCTCCCTGAGGGTAACCTGAGCGAAGTCCTGCAGAGCCGCGTAGATTGTGTTCCTGATGGCCTGATTGAAGACGGACTCCATGCGACCCATCAGAACCTACACAGTACAAGACACAGAATCATATTGCTGCTGAAACTCAGCTTGTTTGATCTGTTTCGCGTTGTTGTCATAACAACCACAAATTTTGGAGCTTTTTTCTGGGATTTTCTGAGCTAAGTAATGCATGATTATGAAGTGGAGTAAAAGATAAATGTTTTTTTTATTAAGAATCAAACTGAAATATGCAGAATATTGGCTATATGTGTGTGAAATTAGCTTGTGTGTGAAAGCTGGTTTTACAAGTTATCTACTCGGAGAGGATAAACAAAAATGTTTATTTAGTAAAATTTTTATTTGTATGTCTTGAAAGATGGCGCATCACAAAAGCACCCAGCAAAATAGGTTGTTTTGTGGTTGCGACTCGACAAAATGTAAAAACATTCAATGGGGATGAATAGTTTTGCAACTTTTTATAGCAGGGATCTGGTTCCTTAACAGTCCAAGGAGTCATTTTTGCCCTCAGTCCAGCTAAATAAACCGGTTTTAGAGCTGCAAATATTACCGGATCTTTCAGAAAAAGATATTTTATAGTTTTTGACAAATATCTACTTCAGGTAATCTGCTGTAAACTTTTAAAGAGCAACCATTTTAATCACAAGTTTAGCTTTTCATAAAGAAAAACATAAAACTTTCTCAAAAAGATGATGGCTACATTTTCTTATATGGGTTGTTGATAATTGCATAGTTTCCAGCCTGGCAACAAGAAAAATAGGTACAAAGAAAAATTACTTTTGTTTATAGTTCCATGGAAAAAAATAGCAAAAATATGCATGTGTTATTAGGTCTATTTTTTTAAGCCTTTCTTCGTAATTTTTAGTCAAAGTTTTTTTAAGGTCTAAGCTGCAATAGGTCCAAAGAGCCAGTTGCATCTCCTGAGCTGCAGGTTGCAGACCCCTGGCTTACAGATATAATTTCCAAACATTTACCTGCAGCCCTTTGATCATGGCAATAACCTCAACCAGGGCGAACTTCTCCTCACTGGTGTAATTGTAGCGTGTGGCTCGCTCGTATTCTTCCGCCGTGCCAGGACAGTCCTTGTTGCAGAACTTGTCTGTGGGATGCACCAGCTTCCAGGAGTACTGTGGGAGACAAAACCATGTTTTTGTCAAAGCCGGAACAATCAACGGTAAAAAAAACCCGCCAAAACGTAGCTAACGTCTCAAAATCCACACATATCGACATTTGGGTAAAACAAGCAACTCTCTCTGCCCGCAGCGGAACACGCCATCGATTGCCCCCCCCTCCCGGTTCTTCACTCACGACTTCCATGACGTGCGTGCTCCACTTGGACAGCAGCTGCAGGCCCCTCAGAGCCAGGTCGAACAGCTCCCTGTACTCCTCGTCCGACTTCTGGCTGTCCAGGCCCGAGCCCGTCACCACCTCGCTGTTGCTGTAGCGCGCCAGCTCCGAGATGAAGCGGATGTGGTCGTCCCTGATCTGCACCATCTGCTCACACAGGTTGTACTGCGGCGAGATGCTGCTCTGGGTGCACGTCCACCTGGGCACGGAGACGGGGCGGATGTGGGAGCGGGGGGAATTAAGGAAAAGCGAGAGCAGATGGGATTTTTAAACGAGGCCAACGGGAAGCTGTAAGTTTTGTCTTGTGTCGTTGGTGGTACAGTCTTACCTGGACTTGTTTTCTTCGTAGTGAGCGCTTGTCTCTATGTAGCGTGACAACTCGATCTGCATGTCTCCAAATAGAGGCACGACTTGAAGCTGAGTAAACACATCAAGTGAACATCTTACCCTCTGCCACGCAGACATTTGGACATGTTTCTACATCAGAGGCAAGCTAAAAAAAAAAAAAAAGAAAGAAAAAAAACACCAAGCATTCTTACTTTGAAGAACTTGTCAATCTTGCTCAGGTTGATCCTCTTTTTGGCGTCTAGTTTATAGATGTTACTGACATTCCCGTCCATCAGGTAGAGGCCAAAACCCATAACCTAGCAAACATTAGGAAGAGATGTGTTCAAAATGCAAAAAAAAAAAAAAAAGGCCTTTAAGGCTTGAGATTAGACGGTTTCATGATGTTTGTTACATGCTTGAAACAGGACTGAAATAATTAATCGGATCAATCGATTATTGAAATAATTGTCAACTAATTTAGTAATAGATAAATTATTTACTGGAGTCTATCGACTCAAAAAAGACTGTTTTGTGAAAGAACACACTCAAAGGAGTAGTTAAGTCAAAACTGCAAAAGACACATATATCTTGCATTTAAAATAAAAAAAAATAAAAAAAACACTGTCTGTAAATAAAAAAAGAATAAAAATAAAATAGAATAAAAAGAAATCCTCATGTGGCAGTTTTAGCTACAACTGATTCAAATCCAGAAAAAAAATCTCTTGTTAAGCATCTTTTGCTATCCAATTATTAAAAAATAACAATAATCAAAACAATAATCAGATTAGCCCTACGCTGTACTGATGTCAAGTCAAGCAGAAAGGGCTGAGCTGAAAAATCTGCGAAATGTGCCATGTTTTCTTTTTATCCGATTAATCATCAGAATAATTGATAGAATAATCAATAGAATAATCAATGGCTATAATAATGGTAAGTTGCAGCCCTAGTTGGAAGACGATGAAGAAGTACCTTTAGCAGCATGTGTTTCTCACTGGGCGTCAAATACATTTTGTTTTCGTAATAGTCCACACAGATGTTGACGATGTCGGCCAGAAGCTCCTCGTAACCTGGAATCACCTCCAGCTGTTGGTGCAGGCACTATGGGGTGAAAAAAAACAAAAAAAAAACAGCAGAAAAGCCTTCAGATGCCAACCAGGAAAAACACAGGCGAATTCCCAGAACAGGTATTTATTTTCTTATGCAAAAGGATTTTATTGATCTCAAAGGGGAATTAAATAAATGCACAAAAAGTTGATGTGTTTCTCATTTCGAGGAACCTTTAAATTCACTAAACGAGCCTCTGTGACATCACTTGCATCGTTTTGCAAGTCCTGTTGTTTTAGAGGTCAGTCCACAGTCAAATATGTATATAATGGCACCAGTGGGTGGAATAAAAAAACAGTTCATAAATATGAACCTCTTAGTGAATGATATAATTTTTTGTTTTAGGTAAACTTGAGATCTAAAATACATTTTGTGTTTCCTTGCAGAAGGTGGTTGTCTTTAAACTTTCAGATATGGACCTATTCTTCCCTCACCTAGTCAAAGATTTCATCTTTCCCAGAGTGGCAACACAACCCTAAAACTTCTTTTGCTGTTCTGACATTTATCAAACCCTGAACATTTTTAAGGACCCATGTTTGTTCACATGTTGGTACCTGGAGGCCTTATGTGCCACTTGTCATGGCTTCTCGAGTGATTTGAAGTTTCTGAATCTGCATTTCCAGCAAACTATAAATTATCTGCCCTTTTGCTACTTACATTCAACCTCGTTCATCCCGTCATTAACCTCCAAGATGACCTGACATCTTTATGAAAATTTCTACACATGCCTCCAAGTTTTATGTATTCATTCGATGCTTAAGGTTATTGAGTTAAGATATTATTATTCCAAATCCCAAATATCGTTTGACAGACACTACTTATTTCCACTCTTGTACAGCTGAGAGTGGTTGGAGGGAAAGTAAAAACTAATTTAACATAGATTTTTTTTCAGACCTGAACTTTTCAAATTAAATAATAAACTTCAGGAGAGAGGACCTGAAGGTTTGCCAGACCTTTCTTCTGCTTTCTTCTAGTTTTTAGACAGAGTATAACTTGGTTTGCGGAGCACTGTTTAATTTTCAGACCTGTTATAGTGCAGAGCACAAATATGAGGTCTTCCGTTATCTGTTTTCTATCGCCAGTGGGTTTCTACATTATTAAGTTTAAGCTTTAGCAGGTCAGATGGTTTATTATTATGACAGATTTAAATAAAGATTGTTTTTCCCCCATTTGGAGTACGCTGTAGGCCAAAAGTTTCTGCAAAAACACAAAATCTTACAGAGTATTTTTTGTCCAAAAGGTTAGCATACTGGAAATAAGACAAAATTAACTTACAAGTACATTTTCAGCAAGATATAACAGCTTGTTTGGAGTCAGTAATTGCTTAATATTGATTTTAGAAACAGTAATAGTTCCACTGAGAGATTATTTCATTTATGACATGGCAAAAATATTTTGTTAAAAGAGAAAAATATCTGCCAGTGGCTCTAATATTTTTTTAATGATATTAAATAATTCCTTACTTAAAACAAGCTCCAGTATTTTGTTGAAAAATGTCTTGTAAGTTTTTTTTTTTTTTTTAAAGAGTAGTGATAAAATACTTGATGAGATTTTATGTTCTTGTAGTACTGAACAACAAAATTTCTTTTGCACCAAAACCACAGTTGTATTTTTTTAAACTGACACCCAGAGGGTGATAAATTAAGGCCGCTCACTAACCTGAGTGATCCTGTTGTGGTTGGCTAAAAACATGGAGAGATTCTGGGACTCCTGGATGGACTGAGGGTCGGCCATCTTCCTCAAGAACTGAGCTGCCCTTAAGTCGCAGCAAGACAGAACAACATCGTTTTTTGTTGTTGTTGTTTTTTTTTTTTTTCACCGAAAGAAAAACCACTCTAAAAAAAACCATGGCTGGCATAAAGACAGTTATACGTCAGTCGGTACCGTTTGTAGGCAGAGTGATCGTTCTTCACGCTACACTTCATGTTCTTGAGTTCGTCCAGCACCGCAAACATGTTGATAAATTTCCCCAGCGTGAGCAGGTAGGCCTCTGACACGAAGTCTTTCCTCCGCTCAGCATGGCACAGTCGCTTCACCTCGCTGCAGAAGCGCTCTATGGCTTTCCGCTGCGAAAACACAAAACATCAGCCTGCGTCCCGAAGGGGAGTTTGAATTTAAACATGCATTGAGTTTTAATTCTGCACACAAAAGCCGAAAATAACGCTTTCATTTTGAAACGGCAGCAGCAGCAGCTCGGGTAGCTCCATCAGCATCTTGTGTTCAGCACTGCAGGCTGATGCTAAAAAGAGCCACTGAGAGAGTATATTGACTTTTAAGAATACATTGGACTCTAAATAAGAACTGCACAAAGCAGCATAATCAAAATATTAGTCTGCGGAACAATTATACTGCCAAGGACAGTTTGGAAAGCAATATTTGTCATTTATTGACAACGCTCCTGAATGCACACTTTATATGCTAATAACGGCAGTAGAGTCCAACACAGACGATCATCCCCAAGAGGCTAAAAAGTCACAGAGAGCGTGGGATGCAATATTATGACTATCCAGTTTTCATTACTGTGCTCTGTTTGTCTGGAACAGATTGCATTTCTGGTATTCCACATTTTATTGTTCGGTGGCAACGACTAATGCTACCAGCAGTCGATAAAACCCCTACTTGGATGTGCAACTGTTTACACTTATGTGCTGTTTTTTGAAAATCTGCAAAAAGGTGAGGCCACTCCTGATCTGGATCAATCTGTAAAAACATCTGTTCAAAAGAACTCTCTTTTATTACTATTTTGATACATTTGGGAGACACTTTCCCTTTAAATCATTAACAACAACACAATCTGACACTGTCCTTTATTGGTTCATGTGAACCAATACAGAACTCACCTGGAAGTACATGAACTTCATGAGCTTGGTCACTTCAGGCTCCAGCACCTCCACCGTTTTCTCGTAGATCTCCACTCTGTTGGGCTGCTCGTTGCATTTCACCTAACAAACACAAGATGGCGCCATTATTCAAGCTTGGCTTCAGAGGTCAGGTAAGCAGCTAGCTTTAAATCTAAAATAAAAAAAGAACGAAACTATTCTCTGGTAAACATTATTTAAACATTTATGTTTGTTTTTTTTTTCCCTGTGACTAAACTACAATTATGTTCAAATTTACTAATGTCTTTCAAGTATCCATAAACTGCAATGAGGAAAGTGTTTTCTTTCCCAAAAGCCAATACACCGGTTTTCAACTCCTTGGCACCCAAAATACATTAAGACTAATCCGGAGCTCATAGCTGGCAACTAAGTTTCTGATTCCGCCACCAAATGGTACCAAGTGTGAAAGGTAAATGCCGATGTTACGACATGATTTCATAAGGTTTTTAGTGCCCGATGGGCACAGCAACACATGCTTTGGTTTTATTTTTGCAGACAAAATGTTGTTCTGGTGGTTCATCGTGTGAAGTGAGCTCACTTTCTCTTTTTTTTTTTTTTACCTGGGGAATGGCTCTGGAACAGCTTCTCCAGGTGTAAAGCATCACCGCGTACTCATGTCCTTCCTCCAGCATTTCGTTCTGCACAGAGGAAAACGAAAAAAAACCCCAGCAAATTTAATTTAATACAAAGCAACTGCACAGTCACTTCTGATTAAATAAAATCTTTAAGTCTCTGTTTACACTGCCTTGCAAAAATATCCATACTCTTATTTATTTATTTAAATAGAAATCTGAAGTTTTCCCAATTGCTTTGCAATTACAAAACGGCTGTGTTGTTTTTTGTGATTCTACTTTTAACTATTTGTCTACGAAGCTACCAAACAACTTGGCAATATGTCAAACCCATCAGCTGAGTCACTTGTTCCCATTTGTAATGAATATTTTAATCAATCAAATCAATCAAATTTTATTTGTATAGCACATTTCAGCAACAAGGCATTTCAAAGTGCTTTACATCATAAACATAAAAACAAA
>CAEGAE010051294.1:0-48990 GCA_903067095.1 Girardinus metallicus
TTTGCCACCATTTGTTGCGACCGGGATGATATGAAATTTATTTTCCGGTATTTTCAGTAAAGCTACGCATCTAAAGCTCAGCCGCCCGCAGTGTTCAGTCTGTCCGTTTATCTGTATAAATAATCCCGCCGGACTCCAGGCGTCGCTGCCGTCATTTTAAGATGCTTATTGGTCCCGGAAAAAGACAAAAACCCGAACATTATCATGACTCAATAAAATCCTCCCAGGCCGAACTTGAAAACTGGACGTTATGCTGCTAACACTTAGCTTTCGTCAACAACTCAGGCGGAAGTGAGAGCGTAAATAAAGTCCCGGCCGGAACACGGTGCGCTAAATAATAACACATAATATAACGAGGCTTCGAGGCAGATCAGGTTTCCTCCAGGAATTTTAATAATCGAGAAACTCGAATCACTCGAGGAATCATTTCAGCCCTAAAGTCATGTCACACAGAAATTATTTTCCTGTGATGCTTCAACTCATTCCTAGTTGGAAGAAGGAGATTGTGACAAAGTGAACATAGCTACATAGTTGATATAATTGGAAATTATGTATGAGAATTGTTGTTTACCTCCACCTTTGATTGATGTTGGGTCAAGGTTACTTATGTGATCTGCTTTTTCTAAGCTGATGTTGTTGTAAATGTCTAAAGGTTTGTCGTGCTAGCAGTTATTGGCAAGATTGAAAAGGTGTTACTTCCAATAAAATATCCAAATGTTGTTTATGTTTTTTAATATATTTATTTAAAACTATTTTAGGTGATAAAGTTGCAGGGTAATCATATTTGTTTGTATTATATTTCAGAGAAACAGTGATTGCATTATCAGGAGGTTTTTCACACAGACAATTGTTTGCATATATACAAACAATAAATTGAGCTGTTAGAGATGTTCAAAAACAGAATGGCATAATAGTTTTACTTAAGGAGAAGTGTAATTTCAATATGTTTTTTCACTGAAAAAAACTCTCACTTTAGCCATTTATACATTTTTAAGATATGTGCACAATTAATTGCACAAGGATGGTTGTTAAAATGTTCATATGACCTTAGAAGGAAGTTAGTCCTGAAGCATTACACTGCCGTCTTATTTTCATTTTCAAACTTCAGCTGTGAAGCAGACTGCCTCACATTACACTGTAGAATTTTAGGTACAGCAAAGTGTTTCTGGTTTGACTCAGCTGTTGCAAGTTTTTATGTTCTGTGGCAGCGAAACAAGTGTCAACTGTCATCCATTCACTACCCTGCTTGGCAGTTGGTATGAGGTATCTGTGCTGATATGCTGAGCAGAGTTTTGCCCAAGCTGTGCCTTATGGCTACATATCACAGACTTGGTCTAATTTGTCAAAGCTTGTTTCCTTGATGTTCTTTTGTTTTGTTTTGAGTACTTTGCAGCTCTTGTGGCTTTTGTTTATTCAGAGCTTGACAAGAAGAATGCCCAAGAGATAAAAAGAGATAACATGCAGTGCGTGGCCCAGGGTTGGGACTCAAACCCGAAACAGCTGTGTTGAGGACTGGAGCCTCCATTTACTATATGCCTGCTAAACCACAGAGTCCCCCAAGTTGCCTTGTTTTGGCATAATTCCAGATGTATGTCAGTTATTGATAGGAAATTTCACTGCTTTTCAGGGACAAGAAGTTTTCTTTTGGCAACCTTTCCAAAGATGATTCACCTAGTCAGTCCATTTTCATTTTCCTGACATGAAGCCCTGCAGCAAGTTAAATGTAGCGGCTTTGGGAGACTCGGTGGAAAATTTTGATCCCGCCACAAATATATCAGTCCAAATTATATAAACATAGGGAAGTTTTTCGCACTTAGGACATATTTTTACATTCATAAAGATGGACTTCAAATGATTGTGACAGACTTAAAATTCTAACCAAATTGTTACAATTTATCTCAAGGCCTGACTGCTGGTTGCATTACTAAATACCTTTTATAAAGCAATTTTGCATTTTTTCTCTATTTTGTTGTCAATCTGAACATTTTACTTTCTTTGGAAATTCATTAAAAATATAGATCAAATATTTAAAATAATACAGACAACTAGAATGTGAAGTGGTCGTCATAGAGCTGTTTGTTGCCATGATCCAAAAACATTGTTCTCATTTTCATCTCTGCAAACAAAGTCACTGGCTTACATATTCATATTTATAAACACAAATACACACATGCAGCTCAAACTTGCGCTCATGTAGCTCAGTGCTCTTTTTCTCTCTGTGTAACTTCAGGTATCAAATTAGTAGGCAGACCCTCATTTCTGTCTGCAGTTGAGAACACATGGCTTGTCCTTTCATCCGGTTATGTTGGGAATATTTCCATAGAGAGATGCCATTCAACATGAATATTAAAAAATCCAGCTACTTTGAAAAACTGCAGATATTTTTTCCCTCTTGCGTCCCTGTCTGTCTCCTCTGTCTGCCTGTTTATGCTCACCTAAATAAGTCAATCAAGATTTAATGTTTTAGGCACTCATGTTACGGGGAAATTGATGGCTCTTAATGACATTTAATGTAGTCTAAGGAAGACTGCTGGATGACACACCATCCCTCATTCCTTACCTAAGAAGATAAGAAAGCCATCTGTCTCTGTGGTTTTCTGTTGAAACCTTCACCATTTCTAAACTTTTATTTTTTTATACTGGTGTCTCTTGTAGCTCTTTAAGTATAAATTATTTTGTAAGGGTTTTCTTCTATGCAATATCTCTCTGATATGGTGGGCAAGTTCTTTGAAACCCAGGATTTTTAAGGGTTATTTTCTGCATTACACGTAAGATGAACACGTCACCTTCTCATTGTACAGTGGAATTGATTGGATCTTGGGTTCTTTGAATTGGTTTTGGGTTTTTGTTCATTTCTATGGTCCTTTGTTGCTTTTCTTTGATTAGATCAGCCATGTCTGTCTTTTACTTTGGTCCAGTCCTTTCTTAACCCATTTTAAACAATCTCATCATATATGTTGTGAGTTATATTTAATATGCCTCCATCTGCTACTTAGCTCTCCAACCTAAAACATTCTTATGAGTTGTCGTTTTACATGTGTATTTTACCTATATGTTTCCTGTCTGAGTAGCAGCAGAAAATCATCTGTGCCTTTGTTTAGGTGAAATCGCTGTTTGGGCTCTTGAGAGATCATTATCTTTTCCAGTTAGAAAAACTGCATTGTTTGTGTTCTTTCAACATTTTGGGGGCCTTGAGGCACCTGAGATATTCACAAACAAGTTTATTAACACTGTTATATCTTGAAATGCGATCATTATTTTTTTAAAATTGAAAAATATATTTTATTGCCAGTTGTATGTTTTAAATGCTTTCATTCAAACTCTGGGACTGACAGTGAATGGTGTGTTGACATCTTAAACTATATTCTGAGTCATCAGAGCGATCTGATGCAAAGACATTTATTGGATTTTACATTTTGTGCCAGTCCTAAACTTCACACTCGTTGACGTGAACAAGACAGACTGAATACTGGCAGAGTAAAGGATGACCAGCAGCTTTTGTGGAAGGTTCTACTTGTTGTGGAGAGGAGGTACTGTTTCTGCTGGGAATTCCTCTGAACTGTGTCCACATGTGAGGAGCAGAGAAAGAGTGGTATCTAAGAACCGGAAGTGATCCTCATTAGTAAATGTTGTTGTGGAGGATAGTGATGAGATTGAGTGTAGGGGGTGTTTTAGTCCAACGTGATCTCACACCAGTGATCACACCAGTCATCCCAGTGTGGGGGGTTGGGCTCCTGTACTTAGCGGAGTTGGTCTGGCTCCTCCAAACTGCTGACCCACTGCTGTGAGCTTCTTCTTTGTGCTTATTTTCCTCTGAAGCAGATTTGACTGTAGTTTATTCTTGCTCTGTGTGACAATGGTCAGATTCTTAGTGTGCTTATATCTTTTGTTCGACAGATAATATGCTGTCTTTATTTTGGAATTCATTTGAAATATTTGCTCTGTGGAAATTCCCAATAACAGAGATTATATTTGAGAGAGTCTGGGTGTTTTTTCTTGTTGTTGGCTGTCAGGTCAGTGAGATGATTCTCAGCGTCTGATATGCTGAGCATTGTGGTGAGCAATACACACCAACCAGAGCAAATGAGGAAAGCTCCCTCTGTAAAAAAGTCTTAAGGAAACCCAAAGATGGACAACAAAAGATTGGTGCGCTTCTTTTTATCTGATAAATGCTTTATCTTACTGTTTGCGACACCTGGAAAATCAATGAATCAGAGAGAAAAATGTGAATGCTACCATCAGCCCTGAGTCTTGCTAATACTAAAGCATCATAATACAGTACATGTGTAAGGCTGCTTCTTATCTAAAGAGTGTGATGCTCACTGTTCTGCCTAAGAACACTGCCATGAATAAGTGGTTATCAGATATGTTGTTTTGGTTTGAATTCTTCCAACACTTTGTGCCCAGAGTGGTGTATTTTTGTGATTTGTGTATTGATGAGCCACTCTTTCACAATGTAGAAGAATATAGATCAAAAGAATGATATTTAGTTACTTGAGTCAGGAGTGTTTAGAGATCTTAACCCTGTAAAGAAAATGTTATCTATTCTTAACAACAGGTTAATAAACAAAAGCAATGTAATTATCTTAATGCCATAGCAGTACATGGATTATCTAGCATGCTGTAAGAAATTACTAAATATATGAAGAAGATTCAACATTTTAAAATAAATCCTTCACATATAGTATGTTTATTTGCTTCTGAACCTTTTTAAAATCTGTTCAATATTTTTTTTTTTGCATACCATGGAGATATGCAAAAATATCTAAAAATATTAGAGCTGCAAAACAGAACATTTTTGTCCTTGCCAAAAGTTTTGGCTGCAACTTAAAATCCGCTCTGGGAGTTGTTGTGGGAGGTAGAAAAGTTTTATTAATTAATTAATTTATCAAAGTTTAAGTTTATCTTTTTGCTAAGACTTATTGATGACTCATTAATGATATGCAGGGCAACACAGAGACAGACAGGACAAACAACCATGCACACACACTCACAATTTAGAGAAACCAATTAACCTGACAGTCATGTTTTTGGACTGTGGGAGGAAGCCGGAGTACCCGGAGAGAACCCACGCATGTACAGGGAGAACATACAAACTCCGTGCAGAAAGACCACGGGCTGGGAATCGAACCCAGGACCTTCTTGCTGCAAGGCAACAGTGCTACCAACTGCGCAGCCTGAAATTAAAGTTCATTAAGTTGATTTAACAAGAGACAAGCTGGCTAAACATTCTTTTTCTAAATTCTGATTTCTTCGACTTAAAGAGTAGAAGTGAGTAGATGCAACTAAATGCAGCTGAAATATTTCATGTTCTTCATCACAGCAGCCTCTTTTTCTTTTTAATACAGCACACTATTGTGTAATGGCTTTTAAAATAGCAAGTTTTGAAAAAAAAAATTTAACATGTTGATGTTATATTTTTTTATATATTTTTTTTTGACAGTTGTCCTTCCTTATAAAATCACAACCTGATCTTAGAGGTGTAAAAAGGGGGGTTTTAAGCTGATCAGATAGCTTGGTGCTATTTAAAGTCGAGCCAAAAAAGAAGCTCTAAAAATGCCTCTGTCCCTTGAGAGGCTAAAGTATGTCATAGTTTAGTGGATGATTTTGACCATCTGCTTGGAAGAAAACAGATTCTCCATCAGGTCTCTTCCATACTAAGATAATGGCTAGTTAAATACGATGAATTTGTTGACGTTGTGACCCAATTAACATTTAATCGGTCTTCCATAAAAGGTGTTTTTGTTACTTTTCACTTTAGGAACAAATGTTATAACTTTTCATTGAATTTAGTCCCAGAAACATAACTAAAACCATCCAGTCATCAAGCATAGGCTCAAATTGAGCTCCTTTTTTTACTTGAACTTTAACCATTAGCCTTTCAAACCGATTTAATGTACTATTTATATATATATTGAAAGTATTATTTTGTAAAGTGCCTTGAGACAACATTTGTTTTGAATTGGCGCTGCATAAATAAACTGAATTGAATTGAATTACATATTGCAAAAGTTATTGATGCACAAACATCTTAGGCCTCGGTGCGGGACCTTGTGAAACCCCATTCGCAGTCTTAAACAAATAAAATGTAAAATTTGATTACTTTACAAGGGTATGAACTGTGGTAGACAAAAAGAGTACAAAGGTTACAGAAGAGCAAAGAAAATTGTTAAAGTATAGTAAAAGCATAATGTGCAATGTGCAGCATATGCTAAAGACGGATATAAAATGAAGAGCATTCATGTTTATGAGCATCGTGTCACAGTGATTGCTTTGTGCTCCTAAGTTTCTGTCTTGTTTTAAAGGATCGAGACAACAGACATTATAAGGAAACCCAGATATTATGTACCTGCAGAACATGACTGCAACATTTTATATACTTACTTCCACAGGATAAAATAAAAACAGTAAAGGGATTTCAATGATGATTTTCATTTTGTCTCCGAGTTTTTGGGGGTTTTTTACACTTTGACTGAAGACAACTTCAAATTCCAAAATACTCTATTAATCCCAAAGGGAAATTAAACGTTGTGGTAACTCAATAATTTAGATTCTTCATAGAGTTACTGAAGATGGTGATGGCTGTTGGCAGGA
This sequence comes from Girardinus metallicus, assembly GCA_903067095.1. Classification (NCBI taxonomy): domain Eukaryota; kingdom Metazoa; phylum Chordata; class Actinopteri; order Cyprinodontiformes; family Poeciliidae; genus Girardinus; species Girardinus metallicus. Next base: position 6,595 of record CAEGAE010051294.1, read on the forward strand.
AAGATTTATGCCTACTTGCCTTTTTAAAGCATTCACCAGTTACATGCATTTTTCCTTGTCTCTTCCCTGCAGCTCCCTCCAGAATGATGATGATGATGAGGTGTCTAACAAGACGTGGGTGCTGACTCCCAAAGTGTATGAGAGTGATGTAACACACATCCTAAACAGCCTACTAGATGGCTACGATAACAAGCTCAGACCTGACATTGGAGGTATGGAGTGGTTTTTCTCTCTCTCTCTTATTTTCAAAGCTAATGCAATTAGTCAGTCTGTAATCAAGCATAAGCAGAAAAAAAGGATAAATCTTTTAGAAATCATAAATTGAATCAATATTTTGTTTATGTGATTATTAATGACGATGATAAGTAAATTTATTACTAATGAAATTATTAATAAAGTTAGAGTTTATTTAGTTGAATTGGGGACAACCAGACTACTGCATCATTAGCCAAATATGCTAGTCACCCACGAAAGAATGAATTCAATGCTAACAGAAGAACCCAATTTTGCTGTTGAAAGATCGTGTCAATAATTATGCACTAACTGAGAAAAAGACGCAAACATGAACAGACTTCCAACATCAAACATATAGCTTCAAGGTTAAGAGAGACCAGTGAATCCTTCAAATGTGTGACAACAGTCACACAGCATACAATCAGCAATTCTTCAGTGAGAAGCATTAACCAACATATAAAAGAAAAATGGCTCAATAATTTTATCTAACTAACAAGCCCAGACACGTGTGGGGCAATGCTTGGTGGACTGGCAAAAAGCAAAATAATGAATTGGAAAAACTCATTCTGGTCCTGCAGGCAAGCTGGTACACAGCTGCCCCGCTCTGGCAGAGTCAGCGGCATCATTAAGTTTTAAAGACCAAAGGGAAACCGCTCATCGATGTTCACTGTATTGGCTTTAGTGGACTTCTGGAGGGGTTGGACGACAAAGGAATTGACACATCTCAGTTTTGACTAAGCACACAACTGACCCTAAACTTTCTAGCTTATCCTTTGAAGGTTTTAAAAAGTCCTCTTTTCTGCCCAGGAGGTTGGAAGAAAAATAATCCACATGTGACTGTGTGCCTTCCTTTCGGGCCTGTGATCCCAAGGGAAAGGCAGGGCTGGTTGGTTGAGAGCTTATGTGCCTATTGTGACATCTGGAATGATGATCTCCAGCTCTTCAATGCAGTCCAACCAGTTTGTTTTAGTAATATGGTGGCCTAACAAATCAAACAGCTTCCAAATCAAGTTTGTTTTGAAAACTTGAAGTTCTTGAATTTTAACAAGTCAATGCCACTGTGTGTTGAGAAGTGACAGACAGCCTGGCTATTTATAAAATCATTTACCAGTGTTTGTGTTCATACGTGTGTTATGGTCAGGGAAGCTGTTCATCATGGTCCTGTAAGACCGCAGACAAGTTGCTCTCTCTCTTCACTTTGACAGACAGCTCAGGAGGACTTGCTTGTCTGCATGTGCCTATCACATCCATCTGTGAGAGCAGTACTGGGAGATGCTCAGTGTCCCTGAATGCTTGATTCATGAGGAGGCATTCCTGGGAAATCTGGCTAAAGACAGAAGCTGTCACACACCATCCTGCAATGATAAAGCCCTGTCAATCTACTGTATGGTTTTTTTTCTGTAAATTATGCATTTCTACTGAAATAATTTCCGATCCTTTCTAGCTCTATAAAACCTTTATTTCTCTAAATATGTCTTACCTGCATATGTTCTGTGCTTTCTTTCACAAGCTTGTTTGTGATTTTGAAAGACTTGACAACTTGGTGCAAACATACAGACATTTTTAATTTTACACAGAATACAGGTACTTCTGATCACTTCAGTTAGATAAATGTTCCCTGATTTCAAAACTATGGCTGAAGTGGTGCTTGTAATTCCAGTCTCCAGTGTGGTAGCAGAGGGCAGATCCAACCTCAAGATGAACATTAAAACAGCAGGGGAAGTCATCTGTCTGAGACAAAAGTTCAAAACTTCATGATATTAGCCTCTGCAGCAAGAGACATTTGATAACACAAAGGCTGGTGTGCAATTCAGGTCTATGCAAACCAGGAGGAAGTTGTGAAACATTGTGTTCAAATCGCAGCAGATGAATCGCTCATTATTTTTGATGCAATCATTCAATTTCATTGTTCATATTTAGTCATTGGGACTAGAGTAAGTGTTTTTTGTCACTGTGGAGAAAACTTTACATTCATCTGCTTAATGTGTGCTGTATATGTAGTATCAACCAGAACAACAATCACCAGGAGAAACTGGGCAACTGGCAGCCACTGTCTTTACTATCATCTTCAAAACATGCTATGATCTTTTTCTCCCAGTGCTGGTCTCTCTCAGTTGCTACAACTTACACATTCCCACAGGGGAAATAATTAGCCAGCTCTACTGGTGTCTAAGCCAGCAACTATACAAACGAGCCATATTTAGTCAGAGAAGTTTTACCTTTATTCCATGGAGTGCTGTAAATTAAGAATAGTTGCTGATTGTGCTTCTCCTTTGAAGTCCATTGTGACTTAATGTCTCTGGAGAGTGCTGTTTTTATGGAAAACTGAAGTTATATGGACAGAGATCGAATCTGATCAAAACTAATTCTCAATTCATGGTATAAATTCATAGCAGTGTTTAAAAGAATGTTATTTTAGAAAATAAACTGATCCTCTTGGCTGTTAGAAGTCTTCAAGCTCAGATCAGTCACTTGCATCCAGAATCTTGTTCTTTCAGTCATGATCCATATATTATGGCCATGCAGCCTCTGACCCAGGCTAACTCAAAGGCTTTGGAAATCCTGGTGGAGAGGTGGGATATTTAAAACGTAGATGTTAGGAAGAACACAAATTACTAATGTTACAAGTCAATAGAGCCTGTACTTTCTTAAATTTCTGCATATAAAACTATCTGTCTGGCCAGAATTAGGCAGATTTAAAGTGGTGGCCACTGCCCACCCTTCCTTGGTGGTACTACTACTATATATATGCTGTTTATGTACATTTGAAATATGATTTCAAATGCTTATGACATATCACTGAATAACTGTTGTACATGTGCTCAAGGTACTTGTGTAACTTTTTTAACGGCAGCCAAATCCTAAACTCTAGTTTTCTGTTCTTCTCTGCAGTCAAGCCAACAGTGATCCACACTGACATGTTTGTCAACAGCATCGGCCCAGTCAATGCCATCAATATGGTAAGTGGGAAAGGAATAGTATGCAAATTGGTCACCATCAGATGAAAAGCATCCCAGAGCCTTTATTTATCATTCATAAAGAAGTCTGTCATAAGCGCTGTGTTGGCGCTGGTGTAAAGGATGCAACTGTTGTGTCCAGTGTTCTGCCAGTTCATCCTTAACAAGATCAAGCTCTAAATTAATTTCATTTGGGTCAAAATTTATTGATTTCTGTCCGTAGTTTATGACGTTGATGGTGTTTCATTTAACTAAGTGTTAACTTCAAGACCCACCCTTACATTGATATGATCAGTTAGAAAATGAGTGTTTGATTTTGCATTTGGGAGTCCCAATACAAGCACATTGACTGCATGGTGTGTGTGGGCGTGTGTGTGTGTGTGTGTGTGTGTGTGTGAGAAGAGAACACTACTCACATGAAAGGTTGACTGATGGCTTAACATTCACATGTAATGCATGCTATTGGGAAAGTACGTTCCCACAGTGACATGACAAATGCAGCATGTCATTTTTTATGAAGAGGAGAGAAGATGGATGGTGTGGGCGTGTGTATCTGTAGCGGTCAATTTTGACTTGTTAATTTTGACCTAGGAATCAAAGGGAGGAGGGACTGGCTGAACTATTGAAGAGAAAGAGGTTGATGTTTGAAGAAGACTGAGTATGAGGAATTCAGATTGTATGGCTGTGGGAGTGTGGCAGAGCTTTATTGCTCTTGAATGTTTCCAACAGTTTGAACAAAAACACAAAACTATTATCTCTCAAACATTCCCACATGCATGACTGAGCCCTCAAAGAAACTCTGAGGTTTATTCAGACTTTCTGTCATTACTGTTTCCAGCTGTCTGTCTGCTTTGTGAAAGAAAAGGAGGATTTTGTCTGGTCAGTATTTTCAAGTTTCTGTTAGAGCCCTTTAGCATGGACTTTGACTTTACATTTTTAGAAATCTTTGTTAGAAAGTTAACGCTCCAATGTCCCCTTACACACAAATCACTATTTTTCACTCCATTTTTACTTCCCTCTGAACTTCTGGGCTCATCTAGTCTCTTTTTTTGTTTATTGATTCTTTTTACCTACTCCAGCACTCTTGCTGTCTGAATGTGGATGGCCTGGAGAACAAGCACAAATACATAAAATAGCTTGTTGCAAATGTACTTGATAAATGGAGCTTAAACGTATTTTTTTGTTTATGTCAGGAATACACCATCGACATATTTTTTGCTCAGACCTGGTACGACAGGAGGTTAAAATTCAACAGCACGATGAAGGTTCTTCGTCTCAACAGCAACATGGTTGGGAAGATCTGGATCCCAGACACTTTCTTTCGGAATTCAAAGAAAGCTGATGCCCACTGGATCACCACACCCAATCGTATGCTCAGGATCTGGAATGATGGAAGAATACTCTACACACTCAGGCAAGGCAACATTGGTGACATGTTAAGATTTTATAGATTCATCGTAGAATAACAATTTATCCCAATAAAGACTGGAAAAGTTGAAAGTGAATAACATTTGAGTTGCAGCTAATGTTTCAGAAAGCGGCCGTCAGTTTTTCTTATGTTTTCTTTTACATTTATTGATTTATAAATCCTAATTGTGTGTCAAAAAATACACAATCAGTTAATCATGCCAGGAAAGAGTGTAATTTTGTTTCCTCAATAATTTCAAAACCAATACTACACAGGAACATTGCTATTGTCTGCTTGTGATGTAGTCTGTGGTAATTCATGTGACACCAGGGGCTAAAATTATTTTTCTGAGACTGCAAAGGTATGTTGTTCACACAGTTCTGCAAGTTTAGTTGCCAACTTTAAGTCCTTAGTCTGTGTAAACCAATAATGATGCTGGAGCCTCCAGAATAGCTCGAATCAAAGATTGCTGTAGTTATTATTATATTAGGACTCCTGTTGGTTTTTCTTAAGAAACTGGTCACACATAGCAGCCTCAATTATTTTCTTGTGAATTTATTCCTATGGCTGCATCCACGTTGTCCACTCATTAATGAATTATATAGTCACAACAAGTTTAGATTTATGATGCATTGTGTGAATGGAACAGTGCAGTTTGTAATCCATCAAAACTGTAAAATATATTTAGAAAACTTAAAGTTAAAAGAGCAAATGCAGAAGACACACTTTGTGCCTTGTGTTTCAAGTAGAGGAATAAGTTGAAATGCAAATACACATATAAATATATATGCATATATTGCCAGCGCAATTGTGAGAAAACAAACATATTTAAAAGAAAAATAATCTTAATTGTCATTATAACAATGAAACACTTTACTAGAACATTTGGGTGCAATTCTCCAAATAAAAACAATGTCTCACTCAAAAAAGGTAAATTAATTATTTATTTGAGAAATGAGAACATTTTACACTTTATTCCACTATTTACAAGTTATTATTGCAGAGATGTAATTGTCCAAATCTCAATCCATGGGAGAAAATAATTCAGATCAATTCAGTTGTAGTTAGTTTATTTATATTCTGTCAATACACATAAAATATTGTTTCAAGACCAAAAAGGTCTTCCAAAATTATAAACTTTTATGATCACATTCATTCCAATTTGATCACTTTTCTAAAACAGTGCCATCATGTTCAGGATGTTCCATTTGGTGAAAGGTTTACAAAGGAAATTGAGTCAGTTTACTTTACAAAAATCACTTTTCCTGCAAGAGTAGCTATGTTGATATTGGATAGTTGATTATTAGTAATTAATTTTACAATAATTCCTCATACTGAGCATATATACAGCATTAGTGGAGAAGAGAACTCTCCTTTTTAAAAGAAAATACCTGCAGCAGAACCTGGTTCAGTGTGAGTTGCCATCTGCAGTGCCATCTGCTAAACAAAAATTAAAAAGTTAATGGCAGCAGTAGCTCTTTTGGTGACTTCATCCAGGAGAGGAACACATCTAATTACATAAGGTCTGATCCAGATCTATGCTATGAAAAACAGAGGACATAACAGAGTTAGTCACAGCAATAGTTCCCTCAATTGCTGTGTCTTGGAGAGAGACTGCTAAACAACGAGAGACAGAGCCAAGTGTATCATCTACAAAACAATATAACATAAAGTTATTGGCAACAATAACTCTGCCAATGCCCCCCTTCAGGAGGGTATCACCACTAAACAAAAAGCCAGGCCAGTGGTAACTTATTTGAAGAGAGAAAAGTAAGTGCTGCTAAAAAGTATTTGCACCCTTACATGGTCCTCCTGTTTGTTTATTTGTGTCACACATCGTGTTTCAGATCACTAAATAATCAACTTTAGATATCAGAGGAAAATAACTTGAGTCAACACTGAGAAAAAACTACTCAAACCAGCCTATCTCTATGGCAAAATATAATTTACGCCCTTTTTAAATTATCCATAATAATTTAATATAGTAATTATTTATTCATTTATTTTTATCAGTATTATGCTTCAGAGTAAAAAAAATAAATGAATTTGTATCATACATTCATAAAGTGACAAATATTACCTTGTCATATTGTCACATTTGCAGACACTTTCACAAAAATGCGTTACCTGTGATAAAAGAGAGAAAGCAAAGTCTTCCGGACTCAATCAAGCTATGATGGATGTTCTCCTGGCAGAACACTAGTCCTCCACCTCATTAATTTGTTAGGGAACTCAGAACTTAAGCAGTGGTTAATTAGGATGGCTGCTGTGATTCCAAACACAATGATACATGACAATATCAAATGCATGGATGAGTGAAGCAAATTAAGGTCATTCTCCCATTAAGCAGAAGTTTAATGACTTTGCTGTTAAACTTCCTCAAGGATGAAAGAAAAGAGAAAAATGTTTTCTGTCTAATTTAATTGAGCAAAATCCTACTTTCTAATATGTAGCATCATTAGGAAAAAGGGCATTTTGTTGTTAGTTAAATTAATTGACTATGTGTTTATTAAGTATTTAAACATTAAGTTCAGTCTTTCTGGTATATTTTTAGGCATGGTGAATGCAAATGTTTTGTTTCTGCAGGTTAACCATTGATGCTGAGTGCCAGCTTAAGTTAAATAACTTCCCAATGGATGAGCACTCCTGTCCCCTGGAGTTTTCAAGCTGTAAGTTTCCTAATATACTACTGCTTTACAGCTTCCTTTTCTTTCCTGTTTTATTATGTGCATAGTGATAGACTGTAGTGAAATATTTCCGTGCAAATTAGCACAAAATTCAAATTCAAAGTTCAAATTCTTAAAATGGTCAGAGTAATTTATTTCTTATCATCCACCAACATCACTGTTGATTGGCTTTTATGCGCTTGTGAATATTTCTTGAGACTTTTTTTAACCTTGGAATCTTGTCAAAAACTAGCAGGAGCTCAAAATACTTAACATCCCATTGTATTCAGGGTACTAATAAAAGTGCTAAACCTTTACCATGAGGTACTATGGGATGTTCTCCAGGAAGAATCCTGCTTGAATGCCTCTAGAGCAGAAGAAAGTGGAGCTGAAGAGGTTAGCAAGGCTAAAACTGCAGCATGTGAATTCATTTAAATTTAATGAGAGCTATGGATTTTTTCCATTGCTTTGAAAGTTGTTTGACATACACCACAGAAGCTCGGTCTCAGATGTTGCAAGCAGAGAAGCGTGCAGCTATTTATCACGGGGAAAATTTCTGCATCACATGTCAAAAAGCAGCAAAGCTTAGTCATTACATGCTTTTTTGTGCAATTGGTAACTCTAGTCAAATGTTATCAAACTATTTGGCAGAAATTTTGTTTCAAATGAGAAGAAAATACATTTCAGTATATTTACCTGTAGTGAACTGAAATGAAGTTGAACTACTGTCAATGAGCCTTTGTATCCTCCTCGTTTCAACTTCCCAGAAGGAGACTGAATGTGTAATATCTCCCAAATGCATTAGAAGCAAAACAGCAGACTGCTTTCTTGGTCTGCGATGATGTGTTACTTTGAAGACCAACATTATTGGATGTCGGAGAGCACTTAGGCTTGCCCTAGAGGAGTTCACCTGCATAATTCAAACCACAGCTCATCTCTAGACTTTGAACGTCTGCACAGATGTTACACCAGAACATTGAGAAAAGCCAATGCTTTTTTTGGTCAGTTTGTTTTTCCAAACTGCACAGAAATTCGATACTCACAAGACTTGATTATGATAATCCAATTGCTCAGTTAAGTGAATCTGTTTTGGACAAGTAAGATTACTATTTTCATTAGAGCGTCTGCAGAGTGTGCAGTGTAGAATGAAATTACTGAAAGCCCACTCACCCGTGGCCTGAGATCAATGATGCAATTTTTACTTCTAAGTCAGCTCAGTATTTTCAAGGAAAATACACTTTTTCCTCAGAAATGGAGCAAATATCTTCTCAACAATAAGTACTTCCCTCAGTTAGACAATCTTTGTCTCAGGTTGATATGAGTAAAATTAAACTAATCAAACTGTGAGTAGTGATGCCATTTTTTTTTACTTTCTCGAAAAAGTCATCAGATAAACTGTTGGTGGTTAGCTTTGGAAAAACAATGTTCTGTTATAAGTTTAAAAAGCTCCCTGACTGTGAAAATGTCCTGTCCTCTTCAGATGGCTACCCCAAGGAGGAAATTATGTACAGATGGAAAAGGAGCTCCGTGGAGGTTGGGGACATTCGCTCATGGAGGCTTTACCAATTCTCCTTCGTTGGCCTGAGAAACACCACTGAAACCGTCAGGACAGTTTCCGGTATATAACCCAACTCTTAATTAAAGAGCATCTGCATACTTTACTATAAAAGAACAAGATGGATTCATGTGCTCTTTCGTAGCATCAGATTGGTTAGTGAGTTTCAAAAGTGTTCGTAGCCCTTGGCAGCAGGGGGGTCAACGCTCTCCCAGCTCTGCCTGTCGGTTAAGGTAGCAGTAGGTTTACAGTTGTGCCTGAAAAAGAGACATTTGTTGCCACTTTTAGGTCCAACTGTCTTACTTTTCCTTCCACATTTCTTTCTATAGCCAGTTGGCCTTATTCCATAGTCTGTTGAAACAGTAGAATGGATGCAGCAATGAATTAAAAAAAAAAACATACTGTGGAGGGGAGTCACTGTGTAACTGGAGTGGGTTTTGTAATCAATGGCTGAAGTAGGGATAATATCAAAAGATGTGAAGGATGTAGGCTGACAGAGAATGGGGAAAAACTAGGCTGGCATGATTATTGCAATATGTTGATATTTACCAACTTGAGATGCTGCAAAGTATTGTACTGGATAATGATTTTCCATCCTTCACTGATTTTTGTGGTGTGCTCATTTTTAACGAGATTATTAACAGGGTACAGTGTTCTGCTTTTATTAGCAATGACATTTTGCTTAAAAAGAAAGTTTATGTAGTTTGAAGCGTTGAGCGTTCCTTCTTCTACGTCCCTCCCTGAGATGAATGACGCAAACAAGGAGATGCTTTAACGGAGTTTGATTGTTGGGAATCTTTGCAAAACCTTTTTTAATAACATTGTTACACTTTTAAAACTGTTTTCATTGTAATCGATATTTAAAAATTCTGTGAGTTTTTGTGCTTGTTTTAATTTGGTGTGGTAAAGTTAGGTCTAAATTTTTCAGGATAAATTGTCCCCAAAATTATTGTGATTAATATTGTTGTTTTGAGAACATTTTCAAGCCATGAGGTTCGTGTATAATAATGCATGTTTGCCCTCTCAAAGACTAATAAACTTACATTTTGTACAGAACACTCCCCTCTGGAACTGGGAGACATCTTAAATGTCTCACATAAAACACAACTAAAAACCACATACAACTGAAAAACTATCGTAAGAATTGAAATTATTGAGCTCATTTTTTAATTTATCATGCCTTTTATTGATTTACTGCTTACTATAAATATTGTAGCTTTTTGATTGATGATCACACATAGATTCCTTAGAAAAAGTGAAAAAAAAAGCATTTGTTCATCACTGAACCACAGTTTCTTTGAGTGCTAAAAATGTCTAAAGTGCATGCAGCAGCATGCACTTTAGACATAGCAACAAACATTTGAAATCTAAGACAAATAGACAGGTTAACTGTATTGCTAGGTGGTGTCAATGATTGAAAATACACTACATTTTAAAAGCAGTTGCCCCTGTACCACTAAATGGTACAACAGAAACTATAAAACACAAATCACTGTCATTGTTACCTTCAGGCACACAGGCAAAAAAAAAATGTCACTGTGAATTTCGTCTGGCTTCACATACGCTGTGTGCAAGTAAGTGGTTTAAAATTACAATGTCCTGCACTTTTTCTGTTTCACAGTTCTCTAGCATGTTTCATGTGGGATCATAAAAGGGGAATATACAAGTGATAAGCATGTGTTGAGAAACTGCAGTCCTCAGTTTCTCTCCTTTTCATCTGGTTTGTTATTTTCACAAACTGCCATCTGCTCTCTTGTCGGAGCAGAGAACCTTGACTGTGGCTGAGAGACCTCTTGTCTCATTTTCTAGTCAGTTTGGGAACTGACCTGCCTCAAGATTTGTAAACACAACATCTGTCTCAAACAGCAGTCAGTTGGGGAATTATAATTACTGTGTCATCAAAGATAACCGACATGCAATGGACTGCAACTTCAGGAACTGTCACTTTAAAATGTGACAAACACATAATAAATTAATCCGGAATGTTGTTTTTTTTAATTATTATTATTATTTAAATTGCAAGTACTAATTAATGATGATATTATTATTTTTTAAATATCTTTGCTGTACACACATATTTAGTTTCAGAATTATATTTTTTTAATAGCCACTCTAGATTTGTCTAGTTTTTTGGCAAAATAACACTAAAATATGTATTTATTTATTTACCATATTTAATAAAAACCCCAGTAAAATAATTCTGACAGAACAACAGTATTTTTATAGGCAATAGGAATTGATTTGGAGGAATAATTTAAGGCTTGCTACTTGCAGTTGTTTCTTCGGTTTTCTGTAAATTCTTGGTCACAGTTGGTTTTGTCCTCCTAAATTAAATTAATCTGCGGTGTTGGAATTCATAATTACAAGCTTAGCGAACAAATATTATATTCTTAAAAAAAAGCACAAATGGCCATCAAAATCCTTTTGTCTCCACTTGTATTCAATTTTAAAAAGACTTCTCCTACTCGTATGTCTAGAATATAAAAATTTAGAGTATAATAGATGTGCAAAAAAGAAAAAATTGAAAAGCAATAGTAAAAAATTACTTGCAGGAATACGGCATCTGTTAATTTTGTTAAAAGGCTGTTAAAAGTGTTCTGTTTCCTTTTGTTACTTTTTCAGACTCAAAAACCAACTACAGTTTTTACAGGCTAGAAACCAATTCTTTTATCTACCAAAGTTGCCTAGTTGTGTGAAACCATCATTATGCAGTTGGAGCATCTTTTCTGGGTCCTACAATTACCCCTGAGGACGCATAGATGAAACAAAGGCGCGATTTATCATATTGTTAGGATAATCCTTTAAGCTCCTGCCATGTGCATTTATATAAATACTTTATAAGAATGGTTGTGCTTTTGACTTTTCGTGCAGAGCAGATAGGCAAAGTGCCTCCAGATTTGCCCCATCAAGGAATCATGTGGAGACTGAGAAGCTTCTTAATCGCAAGAAGGCCACTGATGTGTCCCTGGGCTTTCTGCTCTCAAACTGAATCATACAGGCGGCCGCACACAGACAACAGGGCTGCGTGGCATGGCTTTTGAAAGGTCACTCTAAGAATAGCTTCCGATAAGTAAACGAGCCTCATATCCAATGAAAAGCACATGTTGAAATGTGCAGGCGAGCAAATGGACATTAAAACATGCAATAATTAATGGATGAAGGCACAGATCAAAGCACTCTTGCTGTTGAAAATACTCAGACATAATCCTGCAACTTATTGATGCACATGAGGTACGTCTGCTGTCTGTTAAAAGGACAGGAAAAGCAGAAAATCTACTTGCTGATGTCTAAGCCCTTCTGTGGTTCCTTATCAGCCCATAATTTCAAAAGGAAATGAGAGAAAATCATTTTCCTCCATGATGTTCTACTTACTCATTTTTACAACGAATGTTGAAGATGCCCATTCATAGCACTTTTGGGGGTGATGTAAATGCATCATTCGGGAGAACTGCCCATATCTTTCATGATTAAACTAAGAGCTGCAAAAGTTGGACATCCTGGTGCAGTTCTTTTTTAAGTCACTTTCATTCATCTAAAACTAGCTTCTTGCATGTTTTAATGTAAATATAATCTTTATAATAAAGTGGTCACCAATTATAGTAGATTTAAAGCGTTGGCAAAGCGAAATGAACATTTTGTCTTCCTGGCAAAAGTACCAGTAAGACAAAATTATCATAAATGTTTTTCTGGCAAAGTATATTTGGCAAAGCAAAATGAAAAGAACAAAAAAATGTGTGAAGGAAACTGAAATGGAAAAAAAAATGAGGCATTATTGTCTTAACATTACTGTGAGAAGGATATTTTAAAATGCTTCAGTAACTGTATGATAATAGCTATGCTATAACACAAGTTCAATAACAGAAATCCTAGGAAAATTAATGGGAGAATGTGATTACATTTCTCAAAGTAAATGATGCCTTTGAGACAGGAGTATTTATCGCTGTTTGCCTGTTTTAATCATGAAAAGATGAAGGGAGAGAAAAAGCAATAAACTGAAATGACAATGGCCTTTTATTGTTACTGAGACGTCAAATCCCTTATCAGATAACAAGTACAAACTCCAGCACGCTGTCTGAAATCATTTCAGCACAAAACCCTCAGAGCAATTCAGAAAAATTTACAAAGGAGAATATTTGATCAAACAAATTGTAGAAATAAACGTAATTAGACTATGATTACAATATGAATGATGGCTGCACTTTTTACATTTCTGTCACGTTTATGACAACGAGTTACATCAGTGCTTCTTGATTATTTATCCACAACAGACAGAAAGTCTCGCTGTTTCTGCCTTGTCTTGTCAAAGTGAAGTTAATATCTGCCTTCTAAATTGATTCTACTGATGAATGCTTATGTAACTGAGCAACTTACATCTGTACAGTATTTCTTTTTCCTAAAATGATACACAGTGGATTCCTCAAATTATTCATGGTGATTTCTTGAATATGAAATTAGTAATTTTGCTACACTAAAAGAAGGTCTGATACCGTGGACTTTAATATAGAGGTTTAGCTTTCTAAAGGCTAAGAGGCACAGAAACAATCCATTAGCATGGCGTGTGGCTGTAATGCATATTTTTTCTAATATCTCCTTGCCTTTATCCTCTCTTTCCATCTCTGTGAGTTCCCCTTTTGCTTATGGGTGATTTGTGATGGACAGCAGTGATCTGAAAACAATCTCCCCTTTGTAACATAAAACACCAATTTATACTCCTTCCTGTCTCTTTTTTAGTACACATACATTCCCAAAGAATCCCGGTACACTTACAGGATTCATATTCTCATGTCCTTTTTTTTATCCCAAACTAGTAAATATACGAAGGGTTTTGCTCTGTGAAACCGCCCCTCCCGTTCTCCCCCTCCTCACTCTCACAAGGAGAGGATTTTATTTTCAGCCTGGTATATTCCTGTCCTACTTTTTACACTCCCTCCCCCATCCACAGCTTCTCTATCTCTCTTTGTTTTGCTCTTTTTTTCCTGTCCTTTTTTGCTACAGCCTAATAAGCCAGTAATTAACACCTGAAACCAGGGAAGACGTCCTAGATGAAGAGAGTGCTTTGGATAAATAAAGCACTTGTTTTCCATCTCATCAGCCACTCTCTGCATATAAAGTAGGACTTTTGGGTGCAAAATACAAGGAATTTATTTTGAGAAATGCTACGTTAGATGTTAGAAACGCAACAAAATCAATAGAATATGGTTTGTCAGATGTAACCAAAAATTCTTCAAGTGTCTTTGATGTCAATAAATCTTGGTTCAGCACAAATGATGTTGCAACTTATACATTGAAGTGATAACTAGGACAACTGAATGCATGGAAAACAACATAAAAGTCATACAATTTGCATCATTGGGAAAAAACAAGAAAGTGTAAAGTAGCGACACTGCCATAGTTATCGTTTTCTAACTGAAATGCTGTAAGGCAAAAACGGAAATCATGCAAACGGACAGGCGGTTAATGAATTAAAGAATTTAAAAACACATGGGAAAAAATCTTTCTGCATAAACTGCAGAAAGGTCAGCTCTGGGTGTCGAGAGTTAGCCTCAGATTTCATCACCCTGAAGGTACAAAACATAAGGTGGTTACACAAACTGCACGTACTGTCTTTTCTGATGAAATGTCTTACATTTTATGTCATGTTTTTAAACTTCGTAGACCTTTTATTATTTTCCTGGCACTGTGACTTTCTAAATGTAAAGTCCACTCTTCACATTATGCTAAGTTGTTTTGAGCAAGCAGCTTTTGCACTGTCTTAGTTCAGTTAGGATTACTGAAATTATTTCTATTTGTTCAAAGTAATACAACTTTTTTTTAGGTCTTTCTTCAAATTCAGAAGTTTACATGCATGTCCTGGTATCAAGTAAAAAAGTCATACTAATTGTATAACTTGTGCAAAATGTTTTTGGTTGGAAGTCACAGGGGCTCCAAATTATCAATAATTTAACTGTGCGTATATTTAATGGAGGTGCTAATGGTGATGCCCACTGAGAGATGAAGTGAATGGTGAGATCATATCAGGGAGAAAGAGAACATTTCGCATTGCAATGTGCTCACAAATTATCCTATTTACAAACCAGTTGGGGTTGATTTCGTAACTGGTAACTTTTTTTTGTTTGTTCCATTTATGATTAAAAATGTATGCATCCATTTCAAAACTTCTACATTGGCAGATAAAAGTCCTGTCAGTGTCCCCCCCCCCCCCCCGCCAAACAGTGAGGATTATAATCCTGTCACCTGACCAAAGGATTAAAACAGAATAAAAATCAGACAATGTAGTTTAATTTTAAGACCAAAAGTTTATGTAATGGGTGTGAATCACACATCTTCTTGTGTGAAAAAATTGGAAACTGGAACAAAAATAAACTAAGACTGAGAGGTGTCTTCCTTAATATTATTTTTGCCTTGAAATCTGGGGGGCAGAAATTAATTTGAATGCTTAATGTAAGCAGAGATTTAATTATGTGTTAATTGATTAATATTGAGTGATAATAACTAGCAACACGCATCCCCTAACACAAAAAACAAGAAATAGGGCCATCATGCTAAATATCTTAATACCTTTAATATTGCCTCTGTCATTTCTCTTTTTATATTTAAACAAATCCTTCTGTGTAACCAACAGATAAACCTTGGCAGACTCACATTTAGGTCAGAAAATTTGCTCTAAGCAGTAGCTTGGATAGCTTTTTACTGTCATAAAACCTATTAACAGCCTTGCTCTTCATAATTTCAGCACCGTCATCGGGTATGAAAGCAGGATAATCATCTGTCCCCTTCACTGTAAACACGGCACTCACTAAGCAGTCAAAGTCTATATACTCGTTTTTGCCATTCAATCATGTGGCTGTGTTGCTGCACTTGCTCACAGTGACAATGTTATTCTTTTTTTTTTTGTGACTTTATCTTGCTCACCACTGTGCGGTAGGAATAGCTGCCAGCAGCCCTGTGGAGGGACAATACAAAGCTTCAGTGACTGGTTAATCACTCACATGAAGCCTGTGGCCATGTCACAAAAAGTGGTGACTTGCATTCTGTGTATGCATTGTTGATCCTGGCAACCAGTCATTAGCAAATCTCCCTTTATTTGTAACCAACACAAATAAGTACGCATGCACACATATACGTGCAATAACAGGCACTGTCACCTCTCATATACACGACCCCGGACAGGAGAGGAGCTCAATGAGACAGCCTGTCAGCTGCTCTGCAATGTGTCTTGCTTGTCTCCCTTCAATGGATGCCCAGCATGTGCCTCAGGTCTCGCCTGCCCATGCATATCCACAGCAGTTTCCAGACTTGCTGCCAGGCCAATGATACTTTAGTCTGAGAGGTATTTTTGCCCCCTGTCAACTCTCCTAAAATTACATTTTCTCTGTAGCTCTCTGCATTTTCACATTCAAACAAATAAAGATGTACATACAGTCACATACAATAAATTAAAATATGCAACCCAGTGAGGCTCGTTTGCCAGATTAAAAGGACCTTGTCAAAATACCGTATTTTCTGGACTATAGAAAGTACCTCACTATAAGCCGCACCCACAAAGTTTTTTAAAAAAACTGAAAACGTGCACATATAAGCCGCACCGGTCTATAAGCCACATGGTTCAAAGCGTGGAAAAAAAGTAGCGGCTTATAGTCCTAAAAATATGGGAATGACCTTTAAGCAGGTATTTTGAAAATGTTTAAACATTTTGTAAAGGTGAAACACTTCTTGTCTGTCGCCGCAGGAAGTGAAACTCATATATAAGGTAGAATCATCACAGTGATATTTATCAAGCCTTTTCTTGTAATTTTTATAATTATGGCTTACAGATGATGAAAGCTCCAAATGCACTGTGTCAGAAAATTAGAATACTGCCACAGCCTAATCAGCTAATTAACTCAAAACACCTGCAAAGGTTTTCTGAGCCTTTAAACAGCTTCTCACTGTGGGTCAGTAGGCTACACAATCATGGAGAAGACTGCTGACTTGACAGATGTCCAGAAGACAGTCAATAACAGCCTCCACAAGGAGCGTAAGCTACAAAAGGTCATTGCTGAAGAAGCTGGTTGTTCATAGAGTTCTGAATCCAAGCATATTAACAGAAAATTGAGTGGAAGGAAGGAGTATGGTAGGAAAAGTTGCACCAGCAACTGGGAGAACTGCTGCCTTGAGGAGATTGTCAAACAAATCCAATCCAGAGACGAATACTAGACTAGACAGCCACTAC
Source organism: Girardinus metallicus (assembly GCA_903067095.1). NCBI lineage: Eukaryota > Metazoa > Chordata > Actinopteri > Cyprinodontiformes > Poeciliidae > Girardinus > Girardinus metallicus. The sequence continues at coordinate 23,627 of CAEGAE010051294.1, forward strand.
CGAACCACAGAGAACATCAGATGTGTCTCACCTGGGCTCAAGGAACTGGACTGGAATGTTGACCCCTTGGTTCAGAACTTTTCAAAAACTATAATTCTTGTGAAATATATTGCTGCGGTATCAAATATTGAGTGCTTTTCTTAGTATCATTGTGAAGTTGGAAATTTTACCTAAAATGCTGTCTAAATATACCAAAGCACATTCAGTGGTTGAAATTAATCTATTTCATGATGGGCCAGGTCTGTTTTGGCAGCAAACGGTGACTAACACACTATGAGGCAAGTAGTCACAATGTTTTGGCTGATTGGTGACTACAAGGCAGGTGTGAAAATAATTGTATTCTTCTTTGTCCTTCCTTTTTGTCTCTTTGTTATTTTTTAGTGTGTTGTCTTTACCCAAATTCAACAGAGAAGCAACACTGTTTTCTGATTAATGATCGTGTCTGCCAAGCTTTTATTGCTTTCTGTAGATTACATCAACTCACAGCAAATTACTTTGACAGAGAAAATTTGTCATCTTAATAAAAAAAATTACTTCAGAGCATGCTGTTTTACAAAGAATGATTGGAGTTTTTGTCTGAACGGTTGTTCTTCACACAGCATTTTAATTCACAACTTCCAAAGGAAAATTGTGGAAACTACATCGTAATTTAATGATGGAAGAAGATTGCTTCCCTTCCTGGAGATTTGTGGTTTGTTACTAAACAAAATAGATCAGAATTTACATTGAATGATTTGCCCTTCTGGGTTTAGGAGAATGGCAGTCAGAAGGTAACATCATTTATGGCTTCTCTATTTTTATTTTATGATGGAATAAATGACTGCACAGTTATGCCTTGAGCATTCAAACAAAAGCAAACAGGAAAAGCAAACTTCAAGACAAAATATAAAGTAATGAAGTTGAATTTAAGGAGTTTATGATTTTCTTTGTTTATAGCTATTATTTTATTTTGGGCTTCTGCCTTTTTGCCTTGTTTATCCCGCCTTATAGTTGTTTATGTTCATGCTTCTCCTCGCCTCCTCCCCCTCTGTTTCTCCCACCTGTGATGTAACCAGAGGAGGTGGGAAGGAGATTCAAGGACACACGAGTCAAAACAACAGAAACTTAACAAAATGGGACATCCTTACCTCAGAGTCATCGAACTGTGGTATATTAAACATGACATCCAGTACTGAGGCATCAGCCGTCCTTTATTTTGTTACTGCCTACTGGAGTACTATGTGACCTTTGACAGATGAGCGTTAACAGTGTTCTTATTAGATATAGATTAAAAGTAGCTTCAGTTTCCATGTAAGTGATATGGCTTTTATGCATCACTGATGATACAAAAGGTGTATATGAAGTAAATGATTATACAGAAAACTGCAAGATTCCTCTTATTCTTTAATTACTAATTTCTTCTTGTCTTCCGTCAACTTTTTTGTGATTCTGCTAAATTATGTCTTTCTGCAAGGTACATTTGTTGATACGTTTTATGCAATGAAAGGATTTCATTTAAGGTCTTGTTAGATTTGTCCTGATCATGGATTACCATTAAACATCATTCACATGAATAAAGTTCAGGTGAATGATCCAGTCTAAAACATGCAGGGTAATTGGCCACTACACTGCCCTAAGGTGTGTTGTTTGCACTGGTGTGTGTCTGTGTTGCACTGGCATGGACTATGCAAAAGGTGAAGGTGCATTCACACCTCATGTCATTTCATCCCAGGAAATAACCAGCATCTCCTGGTGACCCTGAAGTTGTTAGGTATAGAAAATTATTAATTAGTGTGAGGGAATGGCAAATAATGCCAAATAAAAAGAGGATTCTTCTTCTGTGATTCTTTGATCAAACCTAGTGGAATATTCTTCCTCTACCTTATTGCCTTGTGACAAAATAAGTGTTATATTCACCAACTAACTTGTCTGGGTATGTTGCCTCTGAAAACATTACTTAAATTTTAAAATGTTCCGTCTTACGTAGGACACAAATAACATTTTGTTCACGTTACAATAAGGCAGACAAGGATAAAAACCATTGCTCGTAGATTCCATAAAATGTTTGTTTTATAAAAACATAAACATTTTAATCCATATTTTGTTTTAAATGTCTACCTTTGATGAGGTCAGCTAACATTCATATATTACCCCATACATGTTTCTGTTTTACATTTTGCTGTGCAAATATCAGATCAATATAAAATAGCTAAAAGTAATTTAAAGAGTTTGCTCGGTTAGTAATTGTGTTGGGACTGTTTATCTGGAGCACAAAATAATCTGGTCTCCAAATGTCTACATTGTAAATTCCCTCCCTTCAAAACACAACAAAAACTATGTGCTTCTGGTGAGTTGTAATGGTAGACGGTCCCATTCTGATGCAGTACCCTGAAAGTATGGAGACAGTTTGTTGAAGAAAATCCCTTGAATGTGTCATCTTGGCAATTGGCATAGACCACAGTGAAACTGAGCCAGAGGAAGTGAAAGGTACAGCAGGAAAGTCTTACACTAACTGACCTCATCCCTGTGGTGGAAAGTCCATTATCATTAAGAGTGAGGACTTGAGAAGCAGCCATTATGTTGATGACCAAGCCGAAAAAAATGTATTCACCTGCAGTTTCTCAGCTGTCATGGGGTCTTGGTTTTGGAGGCTGGTTAATGATATGTTAATAAACACAAAATAGTGGGCTGCTGGACCCCTGAGAGAAGCCTTCATGTGTCTTCTTTACTCCTACACACCAAGGCAGTGCACTGTAATATCCCATGCACCTGCCTCCATCAGCAGAAAGCACACATGGTGATATGAACAGCAATAATTCCAGTTGCTGAGGTTATTGCTTGTGGTTTATTTAATGATACTATCAACGCTGAGTGAAAGGGTTGCATGAGGGGAGCATCACCCCACTCTGGTCCTTGTGCAGAAAATGTGAATGTACTTTCACATGGTTAAAGAGAACACAAGTACTGACAGTCTTATCTCCTTCCGTGCCTCTTCTTACCCACACAAAAAGACAGATGTTGTCTATTTTTTCATACAGTTTGTCCTTTCCCATGAGAAAAATTATAAGCCAGCTGCTCATTCCCCAGCTGCGAACATTTTGTTCACGTTCTTATGGGTGCCTAAATGCACGCACGCTCTTACACGGGCACACAGATGCATACCAGAGAAACAGTGTGCTTGTGCCCGAAGGTTACAGACCATGGAGGGAAGCCAACGAAGGTTTCTGACACTGTTAATTGTCTGATGTTAATCAATTAGTAGACATTTGAATGAGCTGGAGGCCAAGAGTAAACTGTCATTAAGTTCACAGAAACAGACAGGTTTTCTGGTAAACAGATAAAGGGGACAGTAACTATTGACAAGCGATGTCGTACTGTCAATGGAATGGAAACTTGTGTGTGTCTCTCATAGAAATGTATAAAAAATGCATTTGATTTAATGTGTGGTGAATGTTGCAGTTCACCTGTGGACTTTACATAGGATGGCTACTGGTATCAGTGTATACCAAATTGGCTCAACTTTTTGACAGTGCTTCAATGTTTTCAAGTTATTTTAATGACCCGCATTAAAATAACACAAAATAGTGGGCTGCTGGACCCCTGAGAGAAGCCTTCTCTCAGGGTCCAGCTGCTCCAACATCTGTTGGTGCTCCCTGCCAGTCAGCTGGCTGAAAAGAAGGCTGCTATATTTGTTTCTCTACCAATTAAACTATTTGGAAATTCTTCCTCTTGCAAATAACATGGTGTTTTATCACCATATTCATGGTGTAGAAACTAAATAACCTTTCACTTTTATTAAGTTAATCATGTTTTAAAACTATAGCTGTCAAACTACGTACAGTATCTGTAAAACAACCAACTACAGGCTCTTATACATAAGATAACCAAAGTAATTTGAGTTCAGCTTGTTATGGTTGCATTACTTGGAAAGAGATGACAAAAAATTACAACATTTTTCTCAAACACTTGAAAGTGCTACTCTAACAAGCTTTTTAAATCAATAAATACACATCATAGCTAACATTATTGCAACTGTAAAGATCAATATGCATATAGATTATTTTTTGTAAACTTCAGTAATTATTGTTTTTCTGTTTAATGTTCTGTACTGTTTTAAGTTCTATGTAACATGATACCTGCTGTAGTTTTCCTCCATTTTATTGGTAGAAACTCATAACGGTACATGTTTACTGTGCACCTGGCATTCATGCTTAGTATGCATTTTCAACACACAAGGCAGTTGATCCTTATTGTCAGGGTCAGGTCTTTCTCGGCCCAGTTAACCTCAATCTCTGCACACCCGGCATCTGCTTGGGTTGGCCAGCCAACGCCTGGACAGCTCATCATCTGCTGGCTGCTGGTGGTCATGTTCTGGCTAACTCCTGGCAGGAGACTAAGGTTTGAGTGTGCATCTGTGCAAGTTCAGCTCCAGTTCACTGAATCACTCGCTTTCATTTTAGGTCTGAAGTTGCCCCAAGCTAACAAGCAGTAAGGAGTTTTGGTTGCACAACATAATTAACTGAATACTTAACAGTTTGTTAAATCTGTTAGGTGTTTATGTTTTGACAGCCTTTTAATGACCATAACGTATCACCCAAAATGTTTTTTTTCAAGAGGTTCTTATTTAACCCAGGACTTGAAATGATTACCTTCCCCATTTCTGTACATTGATTGCGTACAGTAATATTTTTTTCTTGAACTGTCTCTTTTTCTCCCTCTTATATTAGGTTGTATTCAGGCACATTTTTTATGTATATCATTTTTGTTAGTTTTTCTTTTTTTCAAACAGTAGCTTTTTGAAAAATAAAGTTTGTTCAGAATGACTTATTCTAATCATTCTCAGTATGACTGTCATATTAATTTGAGGCTTTAATAATTTATTTGAACCATTCTCCTTTTCTGATTCGCTATAGAACAATCAACCTTGATATTTTTTAAAACTAGAATGGGGTCCAAAAATGTATATTTATTGTGGATTTTCTCTCATCCATACAGGCTCAAACGTATACAAACTTAAAGGAATTTGGTTCCCTGGCACTGACTTGCCTTTATGCCTAATTCACACATTCTCAATAATGTTGAGATTGAGACCATTTTAAAATCTCTATGTTCATCTGACTTGTCCATTTCAATACTTACATGTATAATTGGTATAATTGTGCTATTGGCTGTTATTTTGAGGAGCACAAAGAATATGGAGGTGGAGATGCCTTTGTTGTCATCCACTTTGTGCAATACTCTAGTATCTGTTGTAGTTTAATAGATCCTTACCACGATGGTTCTACTCATGTCAATGATGAGTCTATACTTCTCACTGGAACTACATACATAAATTATGTTACAAATTATAATGATCCATGCCTCAAATGACACCCAGCGTCTTGTATTTTCTTTTCTGTCTCTTTTTCAGGGGACTACGTAGTGCTGACTGTCTTTTTTGACCTGAGCAGGAGGATGGGCTACTTCACCATCCAGACCTACATTCCATGCACACTAATTGTTGTCCTCTCCTGGGTCTCTTTCTGGATCAACAAAGATGCAGTTCCTGCAAGGACTTCATTAGGTATTTAAGAAAGACTAATGCCTCGTGACCTCAATGCCTGCAAAATGTATGCTTACATGATATGTAATTTTCTCTGTGTCTATCATGCTATAAAACCTTAAACTCCACTATAATCTTAATTTAATACTTTCTTTTCTGATCAGTTCACCTAACTCCATCACAGACACAATGCAGATGTAAGTTGCAAGGCCACCTTGGTTTTAATTACTCCCTGCTGTGAAACACATCAAGAGCCACATGCAGTGCTTAAAACACCACCTTATATTATAGCAGTAAGCTTAAGCCTCCTTATTACTGCAGCTCTCTTTTCCTTGTTGCCTTCTTTTTCGTTTCAACATCCTTCCCCTCCTTCTTTTCCCCTGTGAGACGGGGCAGCTGCTTAAAAATCTTGTGTATCCTGAGAAGATGAGCCCATCCTCAGACATATGTTTGCATCCATGCCTTAATGAGGCATTAATTATGCAATACAGGCAGGAAGATGTGGAGATGCTACTTCAGCACAATAATAATACAGGTGTCTTCCTCACAGAATGCAAAAAGGCGACACGGGATGAAAAAAGAGGGCAAAAGTGAGAAACTCAAGGAAATTTGTCAGCTTTTGAGCTTGCCCTTGACATCTTCAGATGCTACTTCGTGGTTCACTTGCAAACACATCCCTTAGTCAGCTCTACCTTCAGCTCCTTAGGGATTTTTAAGATTTAAGTAAAGAGTTTTTAATAAAGAATTTAAAGCAGAAACTTTTAACTACTTTGTTCCCATGATTACTTTACATTTTCTAAACTAGTGTTTTTTTCACCTTTCCAACATTGATGAATTGTTGTTATATTAATAAACTAATAATAACACAAATCAAATGTAATTCTGTCTATTAAAAGATGATGTAGGAGGTTCAGGCTGCTAGTGTATTTAGGAAGTGGATTATCAATGATGACATAATTCCTAATCCTCCAATGCCTAAAAATATATCAGTTCACACAAAATATCACTGCAGACAAACGTCACTAAGCTCACATTGAATTTATACTTACATCAATTTCAACAGATATCAAGCACGTCCCCTTGTACACAGGGAATAATTAAAGGAGAGAAGAAGTCTGCTTGCCTGTTGGTGGTTGTAATACTGCTGTCGGGCAGTCACTTGTATCTGTGTACTTACATTTTGCTTGTCATGGGAGAACCTCTATGAATGTCATCGGTATTTAGAGGGAAAGTAAAAAGGTTTCAAAATAGTTTATGCATTATGTCAAAATAGTGATCAGAGGCAGAACAGATGTAGTGATTAAAAAGAAGAAGAAGTAAATTTAAATGTGTACAATAAAAACCTTTCCAGCACAAAACAGTCAATATGTTATTAAGTTCTTGCTTTGCTCATGAAATTGTTTAAAATATTAAATTATTTTCAAACTTATGCTTCACAGGACAACTAATAACAAATGGCATGAACTGTATAACATTCTTGTTTGCATTGTGCAGCTTTTGTTTTTTTTTTATAACAATCAGTATATACCTAACCACAACTAAAAAGTAGTGAATGAATGGACATGTAATGTAACATTCATAATAACACAACATCTATATTTACTCTGTTTGTCAGCTGAAGCAGTAAGTTTTTCAGTTTTTAAAGGAAATTGGCCTCACGTAAACATTTTGGTTAAAAAAAAGACAACTGAATGACGTAATTAATGTTTAATTTATTCTGTCACTGTCGTACACAGTTTCTGTCATGTATATTTTCCTACCCTCGTGTAAGATTAAATGCAAAGGGTTGTATTTGTAAAAGTTGAAATACATATAAATGTGACCCTTAAAATGGATAGTCTTGGGAAAAATATTTTCCCCTTAACAGAAGTCTTCTGTTGCTTTTTGACATGCTTGAGTTTTATAGCATCAAGCAAAATTTAAAGCCCAACATAAATGTACCAAGTAAATACAAAAAGCTGTTTTCAAATAACAATTTTCTTGGAAGATTGACGTTTTCCAATCTATACCAAGTGATCTCGTTTATTTACTAATGTAATAAAAGTGAATGTAAAAATAATAAAAGGCAGTGGAGTCATAGCGTTTTGGAGATTTTGTCTGGTGCATGTTTTCCAAAATTAAATTTTTCCTTGCTTTCTTCACCAGGCATCACCACTGTGCTGACTATGACCACACTGAGTACCATTGCCAGGAAATCTCTTCCAAAAGTGTCTTACGTGACTGCAATGGACCTGTTTGTGTCTGTCTGCTTCATTTTCGTCTTTGCTGCACTCATAGAGTACGGCACACTACACTACTTTGTCAGCAACAGAAAGCCGAGCGCCAAAAAGGATAAGAAGAAGAAAAACCCGGTGAGCCCTTCTGACAGAATCTGCAGGTTCTAAATTATCATTTGAGCTTCCTAATATTGCATTAGAGTTGGCCATTGCTTTTATTTATTGGTTTATCAATCTCTTACATAGTAGAGTTGAATAAACTGTGAAGCTTTATGTTGCATAGTTTCCAATGAATGTGTTTTACCCAGGGCTGCATTCAGGGGGTTAGACATGAAGCTCTAACCTTTTCATAATCCATCACACATCTGTTACAGTTGTTTTTAGACCAGGGTCACATGACATAAGATTTGGCCTCATCTGAGCTCTAAATCCTTCAAGAGATCATGGGAAGTCCAAATAACGGCTGTGAGCTCTTTCCAAATATTTCACATGTAGATCTTGCTCTCCTCTGCAGCGTTACTGTTCAAAGAGTAGGAATAATCACTCATTCAAAGCAGCGATTTTGAGACTTGGAAAAATAAACGCAGTGTGTAAGTGTACTGGTATTTTCTGACGAGGAAGAGAGAGAGAGAGATGGGTAAGAAGGAGACAGTGAGTCTATGCATTTTCTATGCATTTTAAAGTTGTGTAAATTGTTCAACATCTTTAGAGATAGGGAAAGAAAAGGGAAGGATGATGCATAATGTGTAGGTCTTACTGACTCACTTATAATTTTCTCTGTAAGTCAGGGTTCTACGGTTATTTTGAAACATAGACTGTTCTGTTCCTAATATAAATATTTAATGACAACTCGGATCCAGAAGGTTGGATAAATATGTTGGACACTATTAATCCTAGTTTCAAACTTAGAGAAATTGAAAAAAGCTAAACTCAGCATTAGAAGGTCAAGCTTTATAAACCGCTGACAATTTTGGTACATCTACAGTATGAATTTTGTATTTTATGAAATGCACTAAATGTTTTCAGGCTTACTGTTGGTTCTTTTTCTCCGGAGGTTATGACGATGTAAGAAAAATGTGAAATGCACAGGAATAATCCTCCCACTAATGCTTGTGTCTTTATACAGTGTATGTGCCATTCCATAAGACCAAAAATGGACCTTACGTCTGTTTCTTAATACAATATCTTTGTGTGCCCCCTTATTTTTCTGGTTACTGTTTTATATCTCTCTGTTTACAAAAATTGTGTGTATATACATTCCTTTGTTTTATTTTGCTTTGTTTCTCCCGTCTGGACAAAAGCTCCTCCGGCTCTTTTCCTCCAAGGTATATTGCCTGTGTCTGACTGCATGTGTCTGCTGCATTTCGCCTCTTTGGGCCCCCAGCACCTCACTGCTTTTCTCTCTGCGCAACAGCAGATACGCCTCCTCCTATTACCACTTATATACCTGCATTTTAACTAACTGTTCACCTCCCCAATTACTGAATGGGTACTGAAGATTACATTGAAAGGGGCGCTAAGCAGTGCACAGTGCGGAGGCAGCCAGCTAGACATACTTATGCAGTTTATTTTTTTCTTGAAACTCTAATAAACATCTCGCATATCCTGTGGTCAAAAATGTTTTTAGTCAAGAGCCCAGTGAGGACTCATTCTGGCTCCCTCTGTCCTGTTTCACTCTTTGTTGTTGTTACCACAGCGAACAAGCAACCGAACCAAGAGCTTCTTATTTTCTCTTTTCCTTTTCTGTCAGTTAATCTTTCAGTGTGCTCATTGAGCTTCTTAACCTGACGCTTCCTAAAGAGTCAGCAGAGCCTTAACAGACTGAAACAGACAACCCATTCCCTGTGCAAATTTTACTTTGATTTGGAGGTAATTTTAGAGAAGTAATGTTTGCGAGCTATAAAAGAAATGACATAAAATAAGTGAAAATATGCTAATTCTACTCCTTTGCGTTTGTCTCTACATCAGCGACAATACAGGGAGATATTTTAAAATACAAAAGCTTGTCTAAATTTGCTGCAGGATCAAAACAAATATTAGTCTTATTATCTTAAAGGTAGAAATTCAAAATTCTCCTCCTTCTGAGGTTGTTCATCATTTTCTTATCTCAAACGGGTTGTTGACTTTCAGCCAGTTAAAGCTGCCGGTGCCACTATGCTGGTTCTATGTTTACTTTTTTCATTTTGCAAACACCTAATCAGCCTACCCCAGCTTAACCGGATCATGCAGCAGGACAGTGTCACTGTTCCTCCTGCTTGAGCTTCCACAACTTTTTCCTTAAGCAACCCCCTTTGAAAACTCAGACATAACCTGCCACTGCTACTCCTTTTATTAACTTAACATTTTATGGTTCTTTAATATGGAAAAATATTCCTCAACTAACCCATGTTCTGTTTGTTTCTTACTTTTTTTGCTTATGTTTATGGTTATGTATAGTTTTCAAAGGGAGAGCCGGTTTGTGATCTAATGCTGGGCATAATGAGAAGTTTCAAGGAATCAACATTAAGATTTTGAGGATGCATGCCTACAGCTAATAGTTTCATATAAACCTGCATTGCCTGGTTTTGATTTTGTTTCATTTCTAGCCATGCAGCCATGTTTGTGTAAAGATCATAATTGACAGGGTAATTATTTACAAAGTAAATGAAGAAATGAGTATCAAGTGCTTTGTGTTTTTAAATTCAAATTAATAAGACATAGTTTGTATTATCTACATTAAAACAGCACAAAAAGATCTTCTCAAGGCTTGTCGACTTCTACATTATAAAGAGAATTCAAACATTTCGCTGGACTAAAACTGCAGCACAACATTAGAAATCAGACAGAACATCCGGAGTTTCTGCAGACTGTTGGAGCTGTCTTGTAGGATGCACTACCTGTTATACATGTTGGATTGTGAGACTTATCCAACTGCTTTTAGCAAGCTCAGACCTCAGGTGCTGAGAACTTAGGGCATAGCTGTGCAGGTCCAGCCCTCAGAGGCCGGCGTCCTGACAGTTTTAGGTGAATCTGCTCCAACAGGTAATTCAAAGTTCGGGAAAGGTTCTGCTTATAAACCGTCATTTGATCCAGGTGTGTTGAACCAGGGAAAGAACTAAAACTAAAAATGAACTTCGAGATTGACATGTCAGTATCTCACCTGCTGGAATAAATTGTTTTGTTTCTTTGTAGATCATTTAGCAAAGCATATTTAAAAAAAAAATGAATTGTTGCTTATAAACGGATATTTTTGGACTTTTTCTCATGTCTAACAGATGATAGTTTCAATGTCTTAAACTGGTAAATTTTCTGAAAAGATGTAAAATGCATTCGTGTTTTATGAAACTGGCTGCGATATTGTCATTATCTTGCCCATCCATCAGCTTTTTCCTGCCTCTTCATTGTGATTGGTGCTCCTATATAATCTTCTCCTGTTTTACATGAACCTGAACATATTCAGAGTCAGTAGCTCTGGGTTTACTGACATAGGTGAAAACCAGCTGCCATAACTCCACACATCATATATATTCTGGTTGGTTAAACTGGCTCTCCCAAGCAAATCCCCTAATACTAGTTTGTGGTAAAGGGTGCCGGACAGCAATTCTTATAACCAACGTTAACTTCAAACGGTCAGCTCATGAGACAACAAACTGTTATTGGTTCATGACTTTGTGATTATATCCAATAAACAAAGGTGGTTTATTGGATATAATGATCAGTCATAAATTCTATAAAAAAAAAAAGTATCCTAACTATCAGAAAGACAACAGTCACTTCTCAGCTTCATTCTACCCAAAGGTGGATTTGCATCTCAAGTTTAAGTTCACCTGAAATATTCACACACTACTCCAGGTGTTTATTGTTGTTCTAGATGGTTTTTTTCTTTACATGTATTGTCTGACAGTGTAGCAAGCAGAATTGGTTGAGTATCAAGAAGAAGCCCAGCAAATTTACTTTCACAAGAGGAGCATTTGCCAAAATTAAGGAAATTGATGCCAATAAATGGGTGCACCCCTAATAACTATCATTAGAAATAGCTTTGAGTTTGTTTCTAATGCATTGGACAGAGAGATGGAAGGGAAGGGAAAACACACACTTGCTTTTCCTTGTCCTCATGAAAAGGAATGGAGGTGAAGTAAAAATTTAAGGGAGGAGAGGATAGAGAGAATAACAGAAAACACACTCAGTCTGCTTCTACACCTGCAGCAAGAGAGAAAAAAGTACAGAACCAAGAAGCCCCAGAGGCAAACACCATATGCATATCTTACAACAATGTCACTGAAAAGCACACAGTGCTAATTAATATAAGATATTTTTAGTGGCAACTGTTGTCCAAGATAATGTATATATAAACACCTGATTCCACACCTGAGTGAAATGGTGTTCACTCAGGTGTGGACTATTCCACTAGTAAGTTATGAGTCCTTGCACTTTTTGCATTGAGGAAGGTCCCCTGAGAAGCTGACGGTGCAAATTACATTTGCCCATTTTTGACCCGAAAATAAAGTTCTAGTTATAAACTCAGGAGAGATTTCATGACATGACTTTTGTGGCTAACTGTTGGTTTGTCTTATTTAAAGCAGACACCAACGGTGGACATCCGTCCACGCTCGGCGACAGCCATCCAGATGAACAACGCCACACACATGCAGGAGCGAGACGAGGAATATGGCTATGAGTGTCTCGATGGAAAAGACTGCACCAGTTTCTTCTGCTGTTTCGAAGACTGCCGCTCTGGAGCCTGGCGGCATGGAAGGCTGCACATTCGCATTGCCAAGATAGACTCGTACGCACGCATCTTCTTTCCCACTGCGTTTGGTCTCTTCAATCTGGTCTATTGGGTCTCCTATCTATATCTTTAGGCATGGGAGCATTCCCAGCCAGTCCATTACCATTTTCTGTACGCTCAGCGCCAGCAAGTGACATTTTACAAGAAAGAGACCCACTGAAATATCCCGAAATTTCACATTTTTGTTATTTAAGTTCCTTTAAATTTCCGCTAGTTTTTTTCAGATAACCCTAATAAACATTGCACATATTGTAGCACTGCATTTTATTGGTGTTAAATGGTTTTACTGTAGTTGTGTTGCAAAATTATCGATTCTGTAAAGGATTGCAATCTGTTTTTTTTTTTTTACTTCAACTGGAAACAATTCTTCTGAAATATAGTCTTAAAATACATAGTTATTTAGAATTAATTTGACATCAAGTCTGTTTGCCGTCAGACTTTCATAAAGTACAATGAGAATCAGAATCAGCGTTTTACTGAATGAATGAAATACTAATGAAAATATATCACTGATGAATTTTAATCAAGTGAATCAGTTGCAAATAAGTTATAAGATACTGGATGTAAAAAAAACATTACAGAAAAAAATGACATTTTCAAGTAAACGTAAAAAAAAATTCTGTAGCTAATTATGTATTGACTATGACTATCAGTTCTTTTATGCTGAAATTATCACATTCACATCCTATACATTTTGGTTTTACATTTTATTTTTTATTAACAGAAATATAAAATCTGAAGCACTTTAAAAGAGCTATGTTTAACAATGAACAACTTCAGTAAATGTTTCATGTGTGGTCAGAGTACAATAACGCTTTATATGGACAATGCTCAGCTGTACAGACGTGTATATATTTTACTATTACATAGCAGTTTGCCTCTATTGCATGCACCTTTCATGCCAAAAAAACCCCAGCATATCTTTACGGTCTTCTACTGTTGGCTGTGGTAACAACAAAAGAATCAAAAAAACTATTTCGACTCATTTAATAAACATTTCTTTTTTTATAAAATCTAGAAAATTAAATCTTATAAAAGGTTCTTAAGATATTTTTATGTTAAGGTATTATCTTTGCACATAAGTGGGAAGATCAGCACAGTATTTAAGCAAAAATATCTCAATTAATTGTTTTCCCCTTCAAGAATTAGCCTGCAGCATCAATAACTTTGACTCTTCATGTCCACATTTGTTTGCCCTCAAAGCACTCATTAACATAACGATAATCTGCTTCTATACTTAGGATATTCAAGAGAAACTGGGCTGAAAAAGCTAATAATTATTTGCGTTATCAGAATGATAGCTGCACAACCAGAGGTTCATTTTTGCTTTGAAATTAAGGACTCAAAACTTATCTACATTTCAGTGCAACTGTGAGTCCAGGCAGCTTTAAGGTATTTAGAAATGTCTAAAGTTCCATTTATTATCTTTAAAAAGAAACTCATAATTATCCCAAGGCTGCTTTATCTGAAAACAGATGTGTAAAAAATGTTATCCAGCGTCTCTTGTGTCTGCTAATAATCACGTTGAGAATGTAAGTCCCTTCATATAGTCATAAAAAATATTTTTGGGGTGTTAATAAAGGCCTTTATTTCTTGGTTTTTATTTCTACGAAGGTTGGATTAAATGCATGATGACAGCAAATGCTGTGGACGACAACATGCAACGCACTTGAACAAGAACCCGATACTGTTCAGTTTTGTTAGACCCCAGTATGCAATTGACAGTCTTGCAGAATGATTTGTAAAATCACACAGAATGGGTGTATATAACATGGTCTATGTACATAAATTATAAATGGAAAAAAACTCTTGTCAAGCCTTTGGCATTTTCTAAAAGGGTATATATTTTGTAATTGTAACATTGCTACACTATCAATCAACACTATACTATATTTATTGTTTATGCCGGACTGACCATGCAACATATGGGGGAAGGGTGGGCAAGATTGTGCAATGGGGCAATTTATTTATTTATTTATATAATTGTTGATGGCATTATTTTGAATTTATTAAATTGCATTTTATGCTCATATGACCCCTTAAAAGAAACAGAATGCTGTCATCTATCTCAAAGATACATTATTGTTCAATGTGTCAATAGAACTTGAGCCTATTTATCTTGTGTTTTCTATGTTGTGATCAATGTACACTACTCTCAGAAAGGCCTGTCAAAATGTTCTATTTGTTGAGTGACTTGCAAAATTATATTTCGTGCTGCTTCTGCGTTGTAGATTTTATTTAGATGACAAAAAAAAAATGCAAGCGTTCCAAAGCCAAAAGAAGAAGAACATTTGCTTTCTTCTATAATTTTTTTTTTTCACATTTTCCAAAAACATTCATTCAGTTGTTTGCTGTGGTGTTGACTTTTTCCGTAAGAAGTCAATGCAATTGCGTGTATATCCAGATTATATTATATTCCCCCATATGTCTAAAATAATTTTTCCACTGTGGTCCACTTAGCAGTCTGAACCTGTTTTCAGTGTCTACATATGCATCATGAGATTGTCATTAACGTTATAGATAATAATAATCAGTAATTGCAGTGCCAAAACTGACATACAGGTCTACTAAATACATAACTTTAGTGTTGTTTTTGAAATATCTCTAACTTCTTTATAAACTGAACTGGTTTTTGAAGCTCACTAATACTTCTAATATAGTTCCTCAAGTCATTTGTGGTAAAATGCAAAATCCAAAATGCTAAGAAGATAAAGCAACAGGTAAAATGAAACCAAAATTTCTAAAATCTAATTAGTGTGAGAGGTCAGATTGGAAGATGCTTCTGCCTGATGATAAATGTTTTGGGTTTTCAGTATTAGGGTAACGGTTGAAGCCTGTTACTAGTATGACTATTATACTTCTGTTTGGTATCCTGTGAAGGCAGAGATCTAAAGGTGTGCACAAAGTACTGAGGTAGGTTTACACTCCCAAGCATGCTCATTGAATAAATTATCAGTCAAAAAGGTTTGGAAAGACTGGACTTCTTTCATCTTTTTATAAATACTTTGTCACCACTTTGTCACCACAGAGATCATCATTCACTCTAAGAGTTTCAACGTGTTATTTATTTTGGAACCAATGGGAAAAACATAAAGTATGAGCAGCATATGTAGATATTTTGTGTTATCAATGTTATAAAACTTCAGAAAAGAAAACAAAAAGCTCTGGACATGCAGGGCTTTGTAAAAGATACCCAACAGAAAAATGCATCCAATGAGATTCTCATCCATACAATATTAGTTGCTTTGTGTTTATATCTGACTATTGTGTTGAAGGGGCACTGATCAAATCTGACAGGGTCTAGATAATATATTACAAATGTTCTAGAAATATTAATTTTCATGAGAAAACAACACATAGTTGTACAATTTTATAATAAAACGGTTGCATTTGTCTGCGTGCAATTGGTCTTATTCATTTTTTGTCTATCTATCTGTATCTATCTATATCTATCTATCTATTTTCTAGGACAAAGGTTTTGAGGAAATTCAGTTCATTGGTTGTCTTAAGGTTTTTGAAAACCTAATTTCTGTGGATCTTCAGTGAGTGTCAGTTTACTCAAATCCTTCTTTCTTCCCTTTTTTATCTGAGACAGACTTGATTATGTTCAGTTCCGGGCTCGATGTGAAACTTCCACTTCCAGGACTTCTTGCTATTCCTTGCATTGAAGAATAACTGGCCATCATTGTCCTACAGCAGAATGAACTTAAACAACGCAATCTTAGGCAGGTATTTTTGGTAAGCAATTACATAAGAATAAATGAGTTTCCTATGAGGATAGTTGTAGATGAGTAGGTTGTGCTAATAAAATGCATAACTTTGTTTTCACAAGTGTGTGTTGCACAAGGAAAGATGTGCTGACTTGACTGTACCATATTTTACTGCAACTTCCAGTTTAACCATCAACACAGCTATACTTTGTGTAAAATGTTAAAAGAAAAATGAATAACTACAACATTTTTTAAATAAAAAAGTTCTCAAATGTTAAAGAAATCTGACCAATTGATAATAAAATTTACGTTAAAAGAGAATAATGTAGTGCATATGTGCAGGTCTGAAGTAGAAAATATGCACAGGACTAACTAAAAGGTTTTATTAAAGAAAATACACATAAGATTTAGTAAGGATGCATCAGCAAAACCAGCAGACTGTCCTAAAAAATGGTATTTCCCTCAGAAGCAGTATTTATCGCTTCTGAGAAAAAAACACGGACTTTTTGTGGACTTTGACTCAGTTTTGTTTAAAATTTCTCATAGGTATTAAATCCTGATGCTTTTTTACTTTTGCACATTTAATAGATACAACATTGTTCCTTACAATGAGATCAAAAGGTCTTCACTATGTAATCCATTTATGTCTCTGTACAGCATGCTTACATTTCTTACTTCTTACTGAAGTTTCACTCTTCAGTAAGATGTTGCTATTTGGAGAGACAGATGAACAATTCACCCCTAAGCAATTATTAAAGGTATATCAAACTGAGGCATATGAAGGTAGCTTTACTGTGGCTCAGGGTCATATAGACCAAACTTCATGTGTTCTCCATTGTAAACAACACTAGAGAATCCAGTCAGGCTATTTGTTTCATTTTACTCTGTAAATCAAAGATGTCTTTCATTTGACCCTGTAATGCTGAAAGTGCTTATATCTAGTGGATTACTCACATAAAGAGTCGTGCAAAGTGTATTTGATAAAAAAAAATACATAAACACACCAGAACCAACTGCAATAAGAAGCTTTAAAAAACTAAAAACTATAAAAATTTTCAGAACAGCAACGGGATTGTAAGGAATGCATACATCTCCTGAAGCTGTATATTCACTTTGCAGTCCTATACCATGAAAACCAAAAGCCAGTAATTTCCCCATGATGTGAATAATGGCCACTTCCTAACTTTCATCACATCAAGATCCATGTGCATCTATTCCTTGTTTGCATAAGGTCCTGTAGGGAGAGAAGGCTGGAGGTGAAGAGATGTCTATCTCTAATCTCTCCCTCTTAGTGGCTTCTTTCCTGTGACTAAATATGTAAAACTGGAACATTCTGTTGCTTTGGGTTACTCTGATTATAGTGATACAGCATGGCTGATGTGGATTTTCAAGAAAAAAGACCCAAGAAGTGTGCAGACATTCCTTGTAAAAGATGTTACTTTGTACTTCATAAAAATGTTTTTTTGGGGGGTATATAAAATACTGATGAACTTTCCTGTGATCTGATATTATTTGTACTAAAACAAATCCATAATTCTTTCTCTAACACTCCTACAGTACCTTTTTTGGTTTCTTTTGAGATGCACAGTAGTAGTACAGTGTGTTGCAAAAGATAACATAATACGTCTTCGACTCTTTCACATTTGTCTCTTTAAACCCATTAAATTTAATACATTTTAAGGTATTTTATGTGGCAGAAAATGTTTAGGTGACATGTTTGAATGTGTCCTGAAACACTACAATCCATCATCTGAAAGCACAACATACCAAGAAATGGTCGGTCTGGACTAAGCTGACAGACCGTTCAAGAAGATCATTAGAAGGTGAAATTCATGAAGAAGATCTTGAATTTCACCTAATTCATATAGACACAAATTTTGTCATTATAAAAATGATGACAGCCAAAGTTATGCAGAATTTGGGCATATTAAATACTGAATACATATTCATGCCACACCCATTAGTTCTTTATTTTTAAAGTAAAAATTAAAAAGGTATAATTTTCATGCAGTTTACATGTACATAATGCAAACAAAATTAATGAAGGAGAGGTGGCTCCCACTGGTTTCTTCTTAATAATTAGAATAATACATAATTTTTTAAACTGAAAGCGTTTTTTCTATACTCTTTTTAAAACTTGATTAGAGATTAAATTAAGCAAAATAAATGAACGCTTTTCATCAGCTGATGGTCCAAGAACTTTTTGTAGAAAACCTATTCAATCAACATGTCTTTAAAAATTCCTAGATTGAACATTTTTCAAGCAGATGTTTGATTAAATAATTTTCTCTTCTTAAAAAACAATACCCTTTAGTAACATTTGTTTAGGACAGTTTTTGATTGTGAACGATTTTTTTAATGAAAAGAGCCCTCTGCACAACTTAGCAAACTTTATACAATGACTGCTTGCTGTACAGCCATCTATAAACACATATACCACTGAATGTGAAGTATCATTTCACATTTCTGTTTTAAGTCCAGTCATCTGAAAAAAAAAATGTTTTGCTTCACTTAATTGCTACTTTTACTGCCTGTGAAATACATGGATCCTCATATAAAGAAGTGTTCAAAACGTAGTACATATGCCCACCAACAGCAAAGTGGAACACACAAAATAACCTTTTGAGCAAATATGAATACTATGCTATGTATTATGCTGTGGAAAAGTGGGAATAGTCTGTGGAGACTTGCATGTCTACAGGTTTTTCACTTACCTTCATGCAAATAAATTAATGTGCTGATTACACACTTTGTGCTTTTGGGAGCATCATAGAGAACTTTGATGTATTTTGACTTTTTTTTTTCCCCATATGGCTTTCATCAACTGTTAAAAATCATTTTGTTAAGAAACATACATTCTGTAAACTTTGAGAATCTTATTTTGGTTTTGATGAGTAAAAAAGTCAAAATTTATAAAATATGACTAATCTGTTCTTTAAGATTTTTTTTTAAATTCCTTACCATTTAAAAATTTATCATATTTAAAAATAGTTCATATTTGTTGTTCAAGAAAATCTATCTTAAGCAGACTAGAACAGGACTACTATGTTCCTTGAACGTCACATAGGTTTGTTGAAGGTGTGCATTGGTGCAGCGGTGGCAGGTTCACAACCTACTTTATGATTTGTGCAAAGTGTCAATCTCGTTCAGTTTTGTTTGACATTGGAAAAAGCGTTTTATTTTGCCCAATCAGATGGGAGTGGGCGGGATTAATGAAACGTAGGTAGGCGTTTGAGCCGCAGCGTGAACAGAGGAGCAGATGTGGGGCGAAAACGAAGTAAAGCTGTCCATTACAACGGTTAATGGAGAGTTACTGCCTGTAAAAGACTTTAGGAAGCATATGACAGATAAATGCCTTTGTCTGTGTGTAGAAGAAAACCATGCTAAGTGCAGCTAGGTTTTAGCATGCTAGCGCGATGTAGCAGCTCATTTTGTATGTTAAAATGCCAACATTAGAGGCTTGTTAAATGGCTTAATGGCTCAATATGAGACAAATGTGAGTTATACTAAGGCCTGTTAATGTGCACAGTGGGCCACGAACTTCCCTTTGGGCCTGCTGGACCAACAGAAGTTCTCCATTCGACCGTTCGGGTTCCCATTTGTGAGGTTGCCGCCATGGAGGATCTTGATGTTCGAGTTGACGTCACCTGCCGACCTACCTCGCTCAGCGCCATTTTAAAAGGAATGTCCACATCTACCTTTCCCGTTCCAATCGCGACCTCTGAAGGATTTGTGAGTACGGAACCAAACCAATGAATGTGTGTCTGTTTATTTTAAACAAGCTGTTTGTTTTTAGCTCCAATACACCAAGTATTGATTCAGGCCTGCAGTGGTTTATTTATTGAATGTTTTATTTGAAGTTTTAACTGAAATATTGATGATTGGTATGGAGTGAAATTGTGGTTCAAATCACCATAACTGAAAGGACAGCATTATGAAGAGCTGTTTTTTTTTTTTTTTTTTCATATGTGATGCAAATTAATTGTATTTGCATTTTTGTTTAAACTTAAATTCTGCATCAAGGTCTTCTTTAAAATTAGTTCAAGTGTTTTGTTTTCCAAGTGTATTTGACATACGTTTGTCTAAACTAAATCCTTAGTGGCTTAAACAAAGTATCTATTCAGAAGATTGAGAAAAAAGTATTAATGCAATATAAATATCAAGTTGCATCTCCTGTAAACTGGTAGTACAATGATTTGTAAAATGACGTTTCTAGAGCCTCGTCCAGTGTAATTAAGTTCTAATCTAACCTCTTGATTAATTCTTGTATTCCATAATAATGAATGAAGAAGGTAAATTACTTCAAATATATATATTTTTTGACAAGCTACAATTTTGTTTTGTACAAAATGTTCACTTTGTCCTCTTCACCCATTACTAATACTGCAACGCTACCAAGGTCAACATATCTTTTTTATTCCCTTTTCATTTTACCAGCATTATATTGAAACTAGGAGGAATAATATGTCAAAGCTATATGATAAGAACAATCATTGAATTCAAATAGCTGTCAAATCAAAGGCTAAATTGTAGGTAGTAAGGAAAGGTCATTAGTTTAAGAAGGTTTTTTTCTATTTAATTTTTTTCTCCACCTTAAAAAACCCACACAGTCCCTTGGCACTAGATGGCCTTTTGAAGTTGGCTCAGGAAGGCAGCTTTGATTGATGAGATTTCTCTAGATGCTAATGTGAGTTTAATCAGATTTGGTTCGATTTGCTTCCTGATATTTTTCTTCCACTGTACCCTCGGCACCCACATTATCAAACGGCATAATTTTCACTTTTATACAAATGACCCATGTGGGGAAAAAAACAAAGGCTTTAAAGGTGATGCATTATTGTTTAAGCAATTTTTTTTCTGTACCTCATAGGCAGCTTTTGCACCTGATACCTGAATTATGAAAATGCCAGATATTAACAAGCCTTACCCTGCTTTGAAAATATTATGTCAAGCATAACTGTGTTTAATTGAATAACATTAGTGCAGGAGTTTGCCTATTTGCTTTTTGCTTTGATGTGAAATGGTATGTAAACAGAAAAAGTCCAAGTATGCCAAAAAGCATACTTTTTTTTATTATCATAAACTACCACTGCAGTTCTTTGTTTACCTACTTACCAAAACACATCTGAGTTATGGTAAAATATAGCTTTAGTAGGCATGGAGATAAAGTAAATAGGAGGCAGCTGAATGCAGAAAAGTTTGATGAAAATTGAACGAGCCAGCTGTTACAGCGTGTTTTATCATGCACAATGAATAAGCTTTAATCTAGAGCTCATATTTGTGTTGCCTGAAACAAGCAAAATGAATAATACAGCCCATATTATGAGAAAGTGAAAATTATGAATACCAAAATGCACTGAAGGGTTGATTGAGCACACATGCTCATCTGCTAAACTGTTCCAACTCATTCAAAACCTCATACACCTGGAAGTTGGTAATACTTGTTTTTATTGCTTGTGTTTTGTGATCCTTTTTTTTTTTTTTTATTTATTCCACATTTTCTAGTAAGATTAGGTTTGGGCCCATAGGAAAGTATGACGATGTGATAACCTTAGGTAAAAATATTAGGTTATCAAGGTATTGTGATTACAGATGTGTGGCATTTTGCATTTTCTTTAGCATGCTTTGATGTTGATACGTAGGCAATTTATTTCTTAAGTTTGCTGACTTGCGAACTGATCTTCACGCTTTGTCATGAGCTGTTGTAATGCCACTGCTATTCTAAAGGAACAATTAGGATAGACGTGTAACTTTAACCATAAGTTGTATAGTCCTTAATTGTCTTTGGAAGCTGTTCTTAGATCACGGGTGTGTGATGCTGAAATTTCATTCCACTGTAGTGTGTGCGTTCATACTTAGGATTTTTGGCATGCAGAATAATTAACCTATACTGAAGTGGTTTACATCCAGTAGAATAACTGTTTCTACTGCTGTAATAGCCAAGACAAATCAAATTATATCTTGCAACAGCAGTCTTTTTGAAACTGACTTTTTTTATACTTTGAAACCAGTAACCTGTCTGTCTAAATGAGATTACCATTTATGACTTCAGATCTGTGTATAACATTCTGTATGCATGTGACAAACCAGCCAGAGCATTTTAGGTTACCTTAAGGGTATTTTTTAACCTACTTGTTTTCTGTTGGGTTATTTGTTCCCATTTGTGCTCTTCAGCACCTGCTTACTGAAGCTCAGCTGCACCCAGTGAGTGGGAAAATGAGACACTTTATGCAACAGCTAGACGGGAAAATTGTGTAACTATGTCTCTTCTTTCAACCTTCCTATTGCCCTCAGGTCATAATGACCCGAGACAGTTTAAAAATAATAATAAAAAAAAAAAAACTAAATATTTTTTTCAACTTGAAACTTGATGAGTTTTCCTAGATTTACATCATTATAAAAAGCTAAGTTTTTGTATAGACCATACCAAAAAGTTACAAATATTGTCTTTTGATCATTTTTGATACAATAATCAAATTGCATTAATGTCACAGTCACAAAGACAATTACACAACACAAAGTTGTGAAAATGCTTTGATTCTACAAGGTTTCCCTCAGAAAACCCACTATGCCCGGTGATAAGGGGGCAGTCCACCAGGAGCCCACCATATGTTCATATTAAATATAAAAAGTAGGGGTGCACCGATTTACCGGTGCCGATTTCCTTAATTTTGGGCGATCGGTGATTGGCCGATTTTTACACGTGAGGCCGATCTTATCCACTGTTCTTATCTAGCTTGGCAAAGGTCTAAGAATCAAATACTGTTCTCTTTTGCTCTCCTGTGAGAAAGGTTTGATTGACAGACAGGTCTGCCAAGTTATGTCTGCACGTTTACAATTAACAGTAGGTACCCCACTATTGTCAACTCAACAACTTTCTTGCTATATTGAGCAACATTTCTGACCAAAAAATTAGTATCGGCCAAAATTGGAATCGCTATTTGGGGGGTTAGTGAGGACACTGGATGTGTGTAGAATATGAAGCAGGGTTAATGTGTCCATCCCACAATTGGCAATACAAATGAATCCTGCAGAGGACCTTTCCAGCAATATCCTGACATATGAGATAGGAAAGAATATGGTCAGAGCTACCAGTGCAACACAGAACCTTCTCAAAGGGGGGCAGGGAAATACTAGGCACACTTATGGGCTTAAAATCACCAAATCACAAGTGTTGACTTGCTTTAGAACACCTACAACAGAAGAACATAAAATCTGCTTATGGAGAGACAAAAACTTGTAAGGGACTTTGCTCTTTTTCTTTTCTTTTGGGGAGTGCAAGGGGTGGTTACCCCTTCTGACCCGTCCACAGCTAAGTGTGTTAGAGAAAGGTCATAAGTAATCTAATATTGTTCTACAGCCTGTGGAACATTCTTAGTTGTGTGCTGTAGATTGCGCCACACAAAGGTAAATACAGTTGTTAGATGCAACAAAATACCAAAAACCAGTTTTAATAAACTCTATCAGTTGAGCTACACTTTATTTAACACTTTGATACAAAACAAAGAAAATAGCAATCAAAAAAAATGCTGTAAAATACAACACAATTAAAACCTCAGAGAACAAACTCTGTTCTTGCCCTATTGGTTAAAGCAGATAATCTAATGATGTACTTTTTACCTCACTGTGCTGCCTAGTTTGCAGCACAGTGCGGCCGCTCACCAGTGAAAACCTTCGGCCTCCCATCTGTCCACTCTCTACCTCAAGTCTACCCGAGAGAAACGCAGTTATTTCCAGACGCCACCACTCTCTTCCAACCACATACTCTGCCAAGGTACTTACCATCCTTTGGACTCTCTTGACTTGTCCAGATAACAAAAATTAATTCGCCATGTTCTCCATCCTGCAAATCACCTGCCTAACTCATTTACCTCTGTCCTCAGTGCACTTCGTGGTCCAGTCCCCGTCCTTCATTTGCACATTTCAAATAATTTTGTAAGATCTGCGTTTGTGTTTGTCATTGTTACGTACCTAGTAGTCCATTTGACAGCATTGTGAAAAAGACTGTCAGCTACCCTGAATACACACTCAAACTGCATAAAAATTACAGTTAAAATAAACCAAATTAACATTGCAAGGTGTGCTAATTACTCTTAACAGTGTTATTTCATACAGAAATGTTCAGTGAATGTGAAGACTTTTTGCCACTGCATTGCTTCTTTATTAAAGGCTTCCTGCTTTCCCCAGAGCAAGTTGAAATGATGTAAAAGTCATTGAAGTGTTACACTGCTTTCCCTTTTATCTCTTTGTCTTGTCTTCTGTTCCTTCTGAGAGTTTGTGGTAATGACGAGCTCTGGTCCCGCAGGTGCATACTGAGAGAGAGACCACATTTTAATCTTCCCTGCAACGCATTTGTCTTTCGTCACATCTACTTAAACTCCCTCAGGTAGTTTTGAGGCCAAATGAGTTTATCTTCTCTTTTGCATTCATTCATTTGCTTTCCATAGGACCTTTTTATTGTTCACCTCATCATTTTCTGGAGCCTATCCAGACCATGATGAGGTGAGAAGCAGGGTAACCCTGAACTGATTGAAAGCAAATCACAAGTGGAGGAACAAGAAAGGAAAACATTCTTTGTGGTTGCGGTTATTTTTAATATCAATTTTGAGGTATAAATTATCCTAATATGTTTTTGTCACATTTAGAGGAACACCTAAATAACTGCCACTGTTGTCAGCTGGATTGAAATACTTATGTAAAGCAAAGTGGGCAAATATTGCAATTTCAAGATGTGGAATGCTAATTGGCACTGAATACTGGAATTGAATTAAAAGGTGATTATACAACTTTAAGTTTGAATTGCGCTCTTATATCACCAGATCAAAAAATGTTTTTGTAGTTTTCCTCAATTATTTTAAGTTTTAAAAACTTGGACTTTTTACAAGAGCTTGTACAATTTTCAGAGCTGCTTACTGCTCAATAGACATGGTAGTATTGTGTTGAGGTGGTAGAGGAGGAGTGTTGCGTTGAGGTGGTAGAGGAGGAGTGTTGCGTTGAGGTGGTAGAGGAGGAGTGTTACGTTGAGGTGGTAGAGGAGGAGTGAGTGTTGCGTCGAGGTGGTAGAGGAGGAGTGAGTGTTGCGTCGAGGTGGTAGAGGAGGAGTGTTGCGTCGAGGTGGTAGAGGAGGAGTGTTGCGTCGAGGTGGTAGA
>CAEGAE010051296.1:0-29176 GCA_903067095.1 Girardinus metallicus
GAGCGGGAGAGAACGGCTGGCCGAAATTAGCGTTCATAAATCGGATTAACCTTGAGCTAAACGCCGCTCACACCGTGTAGCTCCAATATCCAACTTGAAGCTGACGTCACTGTGGTATCAACGCATGCGCGATCTGATCTCCAAATTATGCCCCGCCTCTTCCGTGACATCACTCTTACGCAAAAGGTGAGTCTATATTTTATTAGTTTATAAGTGCAATCTTAGTCTTTTATGTATGCATGTGAGAAAAAAAACTGTATGCGTGTGTGATATTTTAGTAGTGTGTATGCGCAATTTTAGTATTTTGTGTGTGTGTGTTAGTTTTTAATAGTGTGTGAGAGACAAAACATAGATTTTGTCCTAAACGGCCCCTCAGAGATGAACACAAAGGTGCCATGAATATCCCGCATTGCTCCTCCCCCTTCTTACATTGGTCCCCTGTCCCTTTCCTCCCCTCCACCTCCATCTGATTTTCGTTCCTTCGCCTGCCCCCCCACCAGCCAAGGCCCCCACTCCATACGACATGTCCCATATTTTCAAACAGGTCTGGGACAAGGTGAGAGTTCATCTATTAAACTGGCTGAAGATGAATACATAAACTAAAAGCTGGATTATAGACAGTTTTTATAAGCATATTTGTGATCCTGCCTCTTTATTATTAAATTTAATATATTTTCAGATTTTTGTATAACTTTTCTTCAGGCTAACTTAGAAAGTGAGCTATTATTGTTACAGGTTAGTTTTGTAAACTACAAAAAAGTAACTAGTACAGAAGCTCAAATATGAAAAATTGGGCTGATAATTGATATCTGATAGTAACAGCTGTATTATGCCACATTTACCTATATTTTATTTTTTTTAAACGTTACTCGATTAATCGTAAGAATAATCAATAGATTACTAAAATATTTGTTTACAACAGCCCTACTTCTAAGACATAAACAGAAACCAAATAAAAAATACCTCCAGACTACTTGGACTATTTTTGACTTATTTTCACAGGGTAATAAGATCCTGTAAATATCCTGTATTGCTCCTCCCCCATTCTTACATTGGTACCCTGTCTATTTTTTTTTTGTGTCTTTTTGGTTGTGTCTTTTTCCTGTTGGTAATCTGATTAATAAAGTTTTCATATCCAGTCCCATCTGAACCTTACACAAACAAACATGAACATGCAGTAATAGAGTGATTTTCAATCAGGTCTTTTGCACCAAAGAGTTAAGAATGTAGAAACCTGTCTCTTTAAAGGTATTTGCCATTTTAAATTGGCATTTGTGACTGTATACAAAATAAACCAGGGTGTGTTTGCTTATTTATTGCAAAGGAACGCAAAAGAAAAATGTTCCCCCATGTCTCCAAGGGGCTCCATAAATAAAGCTATTTAAACTTTTTTTTGTACATTCACACAGCGTCTGATGCCTTCAGACATCGGCTTTAAGTGAGTTGGATTCCCTTTTAGTGTTCTGCTTTACAGAACAGATGGTGTCAATTCAGGCTGTTTTGTTTTCCTCTGAGGTTTGTAATTAAAATAAAACACGTCTTTTCGCAGTAGCAGGTGCTGATGAGGACCTGAGATGTCACGAGTTGATTACAGGCACTTATTTCAAAGCTGCTGTGATTATTTCAGAGAAAATGACAGGGTGTTTAATAAAGTGTCTTGTAAAATAATTTGGACAGCATAGTTATTTTCTGATTTGACAAACAGCTAAAGCTTATGCATTTTAACGTTTTAACATCGTTGAGAAAGGTGCTGCAGGAATGAGATTATTTTTGCGAACTGTTGACCGTTTGCCCGTGACGTCACGCTCTCCATAACTCCGCCCACTCCGCCATGACGGACGTCAAAACAACCAACCCTTCCTTCGAAGCTAGTCTAAAAACAGAAATAATATCGCTCCTATTTAGTTGAGTTCACTTCAAAAATGGTCATAGAGAGCTGCATGGTCGGCTGCAGAAAAAAAAAAAACAAGGATGCAAACCAAACTTATTTTATTTTATAACTTTTAATGAGGAAAGCGATGGGCGCTAATCATAATGACTGTCAGCCCTCGGTGTAAACGCGGGTTTCCAGCGAACACGTTTTACAAGGTAAGATTAACGTTCATATACTTTTATAAGTAAATATGATTAAAAGGATTTAAAATATCGCATTATGGAGAAGGTTTGCGTCTAACCTTTAGTTACCATGGAGACAACGCTGCAACGTTATGTAGCCTAGCATGTACGGAATAAACAGGTTAGCATCTCGTCTATTGTACGTTTTTAATGCTGCTCCGATGTAAAGATCACCTGCTGTTTAAGACACAGTGACATAAATCATGTGGCGTGAATTCAGGTAAAGTCGGTGATTTGATCAACACGTCCGGTGGGTGGAGGTACGGGGTCCCACCCTTCCAGGTGTGTTACATTCACAGACAAATTAGCTCGACTCCAACACGTGGAAGCCATGAATAAACTGGCAAAAACAACTTGGGGAAAACAAATTCAGTCGCTCTGTTCAATACTCCCAATCCTCATTTTCGACGTCCGTCATGGCGCCTTGAATGATTAAGTGACGTAGTTACAAAGGGTCAATAGGGAAAGACTTATGGAAGGAAACATAAAATGTACATTGGTTAGACAGTTTGAAGACCGTCTATATTCCAGAAAATCACAAAACCTTACCAAGTATTTTTGGTCTGGTTTGTAATGCAAGTATCTTGTTAAACGTGAAATGATGGAAAACTTTTCAGAAAAATATTGGAGCGTGGTTTAAATAAACGATTCCTTACAATTGATTCCAAAAAATACCGGTTCCACTGGCAGATTATTTCACTTATAAAAATTATTTTTTTTCTATATTAAAAGTGAAATAATCTGTCAGTGTACATCAATATTAAGGAACTGACTTAAAACAAGCTCCAATATCTTTCTGAAAAGTTACTTGTAAATTACTTTTGTCCTATTTCATGTATAGTGTACTGAAGTATCTGAAGACAAAAATACATTATAACATTTTGTGTTTTTGCAGCCTAGCAAATGCCACTCTTAAGCGTAATCTATTCTGCCTCAGTTATTTATGGCATGCTTGTTTAACCAGTGGAAATGTTCTAAAAGTATATTTAAAAAAAAATCTTTCAGCACAACTGGAGATTTGAAATGTTTTTTTTCTTTTTCTAAAATCATAATGTTTTGTTTCCAGGCAACATGAGCTGAAACAAAGGTGTAGTTCTGCTTGTGCAGCATCAGAAACTTGTGAGGTTTTAAGATGGAGGATGTCTAATAAAAAAACATTGTTGGTTTTCAGCAAAGAACCTTTAATCCCACCTACCTCAAAACGGCTGCTTAAATGTCAGGTTTGCTTGACACTCCTGCACCAAACAACCTTATTTTCTTTTCTCTCTCAATGAAAGATTGAAGTTCATGTGTGTGGGAATCAGTATCAGGACATTTTGCTATAGATATCATTTTGTAAGTCATCTGAAACTCCTTTTCTCACTCTCTCTTTGCTCAAGCCTTGGCATTAAAAGTATTTTGAGAAAACTAATGGGCTGGAAGAGAACATAATTTGAGATAAAGCAGAGAAAAATATGGGAGAAACTCATCAATTGTTCAGATAAGAAATAATTGGTTGAGAAAACATGTTATTTCTGGAATCACAAACATACTCTTTACTGTTGAATAAAGTTTGAATAACCTTTAAATCAGTTGTGTGGATCTTACTCTTACTATACTTCCAATCTGCTTTTACTTCAGAATTTCACATCTGTAATTTGACCCTTGGCTAGTTCTAAATAATTTTCTTTTTTCTTATTTTATTCTTTTAAAAATGGGTTAAATGTGATTTAAAGGTACGACTGTACAGGCTTGTTTTATTTTTATAAAATAGTTTTCAGAAGTTTTATTTAAAGATGCAGAACGTCCAGGTGGATCTTCAGACTGAACTGGACAGGAGCAAAAAATCACCTGGATTTGCACTCTAAAATGATCTTTAAGTTATCAAATAATTCTATTTTCTAATAATAGCACATTAAACATACCTGACAAATTACCTCCCTTTCTTATGTGTGTTGTGATGTTTCTAAATTGATAATTTTCTCTTGATTATAAAGTATGTGATGGACCGAGTTAAAAACAGGAGTTGTCACAGGATATATTAGAAAAATAGGTTTTGTTTTTTTTATTTTAACCCAAAGATTATAGATGACAAAAGATAAACCGAGCTCATAAAAGAGGCCAAAGAAACAAAACTGAACTCAGGCAAAAAAATGTAAACAAACTGGCTGCAAAAAACAAACGTAACTGACCTCACAAGGAAATGACACACAGGGGTTTGTATACTGGCTGATCAGACCAATTAAGGGTAACTAAACAGAATACAATTACAAATAATACAAAAACAAATAACAGTACAGCTAAGTTTGGCTAAACTAAAGACCCATAAATGAAAATCAAAAATATTAAACTTTAAATACTAATATTTCCTTAAATACAAAACTTATCTAAACAAAGAAACTACAAATAATCCCCTGCCAGCAGGAACTAGTGGTGCAGTCCAATCGGCATACCCTTTTTGTCTGGTTTATCTCTTGAGAAATGCCCATTTCATTTGATACCAGAATTTTTTTTTATATTGAACAGTGAATGAATTGAATGATATTGGGCTTAACTGTCCCAGTCTCGTTGTTCAGTTTGTCCCAACTGTTGTTGTTTATTACAGCAATTATTTTGTCACAAGACTTCTTCATTAGATTAGTAGCATGACCGTTGGTCTCTTTCAGTTTAACTACATTTCCAAAATGTGAGAAACTCTTAGATAGTTAGAGAAAACTGATATTCTTTAGAACTGAACTGTGTGTACAGCGTTGCAAGCTATGCAATTTAGCAGCACGGCTAACAGAGTAGCGATCTGAGTGCAGCTGGTATAAAGTCACAGACTGACAGGAATTATGTCATCCATTTAATCCTAAACAAAGATACCAACAATATGAGAATGTCAAGATTAAGATAAAACACTTAGAACTGGATTGGGTTCTCCATAATTTAAAGCTGCTAGGCTGTAAATCACACTGCAAAAACACAAAATCTTAGTAGACTTGAAATAAGACAGAATTTAGTTCCACTGGCAGATTATTTCTCTTATAGCAAGACATTTAATAGCAAGAACATGATAGTTAATTTTTATCCAATATTAATGGATTATTTACCTACACAACCTCCTACATCTTTTTGAAAAGTTACTTATAAGTGTACTAAGATATTTGCACCACAAACCAGACTAAAAATACTTGATACGATTTTGTGCTTTTTGCACTGTAGGTGTAATTAAAATTGCACAGACAAGTTCTTTGTGACAAAGCTGAACTTTAAACTGCAGCTTCGGTTTAGATGAGTTTCTATTCCCGAGTAAAACCTCGAACAGTGACCGGAAGCTTTAATGTTGAATATTTGGAGGAATTCCTTGATAAAACTAGCATACTGGTAAAATATGTAAACATAAATACATTATGCCAATGTCTTTCAAAAACAAACCATGTTTGTTTGTTTGTTGTGTCTCTCTTTGATGCTGTGCATGCAGGTAGCATCTGTTTTCTTAGAAACGTTGTGGTGATATTTCAAACCGCCATCCATTTGCCAGATGCATCAAGTGAAGGAGTTTCTAAATTCAACATGGCACCATGAGGGGAAAAGAAGCCAAATTACGCCTAATAGAATAAACATGAGCCAAGACAGCCTCCGTGTTCTGCTTCACCTTAGTGCTGCATTATATCCTCGCTGCGTCTCCACTGAGAGTCAGAAAGCAGAGCTCCACCATGTTTATAGTTGCTATCAAGTTGCTGCAAGAGATAATCATTGCTAATTTGTCATTCTGACATGCTAACAGGGAGGGGAGAAACCAAACAGAGGGATAATAGCATCTACCTCGCAGGCATGTTTTTTTTTTTTCCTTCTGATGCAGTTTTCAGCTTCTCCCTGTGGGATTTTTTATGCCAATAATAAGTAAATAATTATTTTTGCATCCTCGTTTTCTGATCCAATCAAGTTTGTTTGTTCGTTTGTTTCTCATGCTGGTTATTTTGTCCTTTCCTTTTCGCTGACCTGCACAGCCTCCCGCCCGGTGGAGAACCAGCTGTGCACGAGTCCGATCCCAAACAGATCCCAGCTCTGCCAGATCCCCTGTCCCATCGACTGCGAGGTGTCGCCGTGGGGAGCCTGGGGGCCGTGCATCTTTGAGAACTGCAACGATCAGACCGGAAAGAAAGGTAAAAAGATCACCTTTAAAGGGTCAGAATTATGTGAAATCGACTTTTTTGAGCTTTATATTGTGTTATTATGTTATTCCCTCATCAAAAACTTACCTGGAGTGTTGCTTTGATTCTTTCATGCATGTTTGAGAAATCCCTTAGTCTCCATGGCAACCATTCAGCTGCACAAAACGCCTGTGTGGATTTCATATTTTAAGATAATGTCATCAAACAGACAAAACATTAAGTTATGTACAAATTCTGGCATTTTAAAAACTGAAATAAAGAAAATTACCACAAATAAGTGCAAAACAACACGTTAAGGGAGAAGAAACACTTTTTTTTTTCAATATTAAACTCAACATGTGCTTCCAATGACAATATTTAATTATATATCTTACAGATTTGATCGCTTATAGTTATATTTGCGTTATTAATCTTTACCACCTAGAATTGAGTAGCTTGTCAAATAATAAGCATTTCCCCCTCGGGGATCAATAAAGTATATTCTATTCTATTCCAATATTTACTGCATGTTATTAATCTCTAAATGGCACAACAGGTTCAGCAGATAGAAAATAACATTAGAACAACAAAGCTGGTGTGAAAACCTGAGATCTTATGTAAGTTTGTGTCTCATATATTTTTGGTTGAAATATGTTTTTTTCACTGAGTTGAAAAACAAACATTCAATTAATATTTTTTCTGCATATACAGAAATTTTACTCAAATTTCTGTATATGCAGAAATTTTACTCAGGTAAGTGTGGCAGTAATTCGCAATAATATTACTAATTTAAAAGTAAATAGTATAGCACAGTAAAAATACTATTTAAAGTTGTTACCCTAGTAAATGTAATTGAGTAAATATTACGGCTGGCAGAAAAATATATCATGATGCAAGTGTTTTATATCAGTCCATATCAATAATTATGGATTAGTTTTTTGTTTCAAATTTCTGAAATACTGCCGAACTGGAGCTGTGACCTGATCCAGTTTTCACTCTTCGCTGTTGTTTTTCTTTTCACTCTTAAGCAGTTATGAGACAAAGTGGGGAAACTTTAAACTGCTGCTGTGCCAGCTACTCAGCAGGTCGTTGCTAGGTAACCAAAGAGTGAGTGAGTTGCTAGGTAACCAGAGTGAGTGAGAGTTGATTCCACCAACTTTGCTTAGCTGGCTGTGAGAGGTTGAGCGGCTAAAGTCTTTCCTCTGCCTACATCTCCCAGATCGAAATTCAATGAATATTCCAAATATTGAATATTCTGCCCTAACTGATTTTGATCGCACGTCTACCGCGATTTATATTGTAGCTGATTTATGTTTATATTGATGATAGACTGTATTCAAGGCAGTGGAAGGATGTATTTTGAAGTCTTTTTTGTTTCTTTACCCGTAGGCTTCAAACTGAGGAAGCGACAGATTACCAACGAACCAACCGGGGGCCCGGGAAGCTGCCCTCACCTTGTGGAGGCCATGCCATGTGATGAACCCAGCTGCTACAAATGGCAGCTGGTCACCCTGGACAGGTGTATTCCTGATGACGGGAAGCAGTGCGGCCCTGGAACTCAGCTGCCTCAAGTTCAATGCGTCAACAGCAACGGTGAGCGGAGGCAATTTGATCTCATTGTCCGAACGGATGATGGGATTTTCTCAGAGTGATGAGACGCTGCGCAGATGGCAGTGATGCCTTATTATGCTGTGTGTTTTCAAAACCGTGAGTCATTTGTTCAAATTAAGCACATCCGTCCTCGGAGACGGCGTTTCATGATTGACATCATCAAGCAAACAAGCTCTAATTTGCTCATCCCTGTACCGCTGTGATTTTTTTTTTTAAATCCACTTCCATTTGTCAAATTAAAAAAAATGACACACAGGCCAGGCTTTGCAAGAAAAACACCATATTTCTCAAGGTCACCTATCTGCTGACCCTCCGGCTTTTGGTGGACATTGATGTACGTGAGGAGATTTCATTACACAACTCCTCTTCCCCTCATCCTTACTTCCTCTGTCTTGTTTTCAGACCTCTCTTGCTTTAACGCTTGCTTGATTCAGCTTTGCCACCCGTCTCCCTGCTGTCTGTCTCATTACAGTTTCCTCTCTGCACGCACAATTAAACCTCCCCCTCAGTATATCAAATCAGTCCTCAGAAACTCTGGGAGTTGGAGTAACTTCCACTCTTTGCTGCTTTACATTATTACAGCTTTCCTTTATTACTCCTGATATTTAATGGTAATCTAACTAGCTTAGCCATAGCATAAGCTGCATTTTCATTATAAATACGCACAAAATAATTTAACAGTTTCTGTGTTTTCGTTGAATTAAAGACACATTTAAATCACACATGAATAAGTTTGTCCACGTCATTAAAGAACATGCAGCGCCATCATCCTCCAAATACTTCCTGTTGTCTTCTTTGTTGTTTGCGCCAGTAGCAACACCTGGTTGCTGATCATGTGACTCTTATGGTGCGAAAAAAATGTTTCCATTGACTAATTTGGATACAACCAAAAAATCAACTCATCCTAATGAAAAAGGTTTTTATAGAAAAAATTTATTTTTTTTCGAAATTGGTGTTGTTTTCAAAACGCCTTAGTTACTGCTCTGAATATGTTGTTCTTTCAGCAAATTGCATGCTTTTGAGTCTTTATACTTTAGTTAACAATTAATCAATTACTAAATTAGTTGACGATTATTTAAATAATCGATTAATCACGATTAATCGTTTCAGCCCTAATCCTGACTAGTGCATTTTACCATTGGAAAATATGAACAAATTGTGCAACAACTGTTGAATATTAAATAAACACATTAACTACTGCACTTTATTGGAAGTTCCAGACAAATCCCACACTTCACACTTCAGCATTCAGACGGTTGTATTTTAATGAGTGGAGCGAATAGTTTGAGCGGTTTCATTAGTTTTAATGCGTTATTTGGAGTTCACAGTGCTGTACGTTTGCTTCAGGCTCTTATCTTGATGGTTGTGTTTCAGTTCACCTGCCGTATCGATGCTGATGAGAAACTAGACGCATTTTTAACAGCTTAAGGCATAAAGCCTCAAATTGTTTTGGCTGTCCTGAGTTTAACTCTTCTGTCTGGAAGGGGCTGCAGGGATACATGAATAACAAATAACAAAAGCACAAGACCGTATGTTCACTTTCCTGAATTAGAGGCAGTACTGACGCTACTGCCTCTAATTCAAAAGCACAAAGATAGGATTTTTCTGTCTTCGCTATGGAACAAAAGAGCAGACTGGTTGATATATAAACTAGTGGGGTGCTAGTTGTGCCTAGGGTAAAACTTTTTTAAAAATCTTATGATCACATTTAATTGGGAAAATCTTTAGAAGTGTAAATTATTTAGAAAATTGATTTCGATTGGCTAAATAACTATAGTGATTAGGGCTGAAACGATTAATTAGTTTAGTCGTGATTAATTGATAATTGAAATAATAGTTGCTAACTGGATAGCAACTGCTGAAAGAATAACTCAGTAATTCAGCCACAGCTGTATGTAATATTAATACATTTTATATTTAAGGCAAAAACAGCATGGCATGTAAATATGTTTGACCCAAAATGCAGTTTAACTTCACTAAAGACGTGTTAATGTCTGTAGAAAATATAAAGTTTGAGTGTGTAATCATAAGAATTGAGCAACAATTTTTAGAGAGCAGATTATATTTGAAGTTGCATTTCAAAGTAAGACGAACAAATTTAAAAAAAGGAAGCGATTGGGAAGAGCAGTATTAATCTCAAAACCACAGTATTATCATTACTACTATCATTAACTATGAAATTAACACAAATGTTACTTTTAAAAGAGTAAAAATAACAATCAGAATGTCATCATGGTAATTAATAAAGCAGGTAGCTGTTGGCTTTCAGGCCATTTACAGATCTCATCCACATAAATGCTCAAATGCAGTTGCTTATAAATAAATCTATTTTTATGCATAAAATGTTGGTATTCTGTACGGCTTTATCTGTAGAAACTTGTTTTTTGTCTTCTCTCTCTGTGACTTCAGCTGATTGATCTCCTTCACATCTGATGAGAATTGATTTGTTCTCTTTGGATTTTCGCCTCAGCGATTTTTCATTGTGCGCTGCGGCCGCATGTTGTGTTTTTTTTTGTTGTTGTTTTTGTTTTTTTTCTCTGAGTGTGTACCGGTCATAAAAAACCCCAGAAAAGGCCACCCAGCCAGGCCCCAGACAGCAGGCGCAGGTCGATACAAATGTTATTGAAACTGGCTATTGATATTCCCAAAGCTGACTGCTTGGCCACTTAGTCGGGGAGCTTTTTCTTCTCTGCATACAGAGCGTTGAGGTTTCTCCCCTCATAGTGGGTGGTTCTGTTCATTCATGCGTCTTTGTCGGAGCCTGAGAAATACGCAGGTCCCTTGTCGTTTCTTATTTCCATGCTTTTCCATTTCAGTCATGATGGGTTCACTGCATCTCAGTCAAAGTGACATCTCAATATAAAGTCAGCTGCAGTAAGGGTTTTGGTTTGGAAGCTCAATTCAGTCATGGAAAGGTTTGCATGTTTATTTTAAGGGTATACATATCGCTTAACCACTTGATTTATGGCAGAGCATCAAGCAACTCACTCAGATATGTGGGTTAATATAATCCACTTATAGCAGCTACTAGGAGCTCATCAATAAAACATGAACAATAGCGATGAAACACGGGAATCCTATGTGAATTTGCGCCTTTCATGTGAAGTGCCCCCATTTTCATGGAGATTTCTTGGAGCTAAAGGTCCACCACAATAAATATTTCATAGAGAATTCATAATAAAATAGCGTATGTATGCTAAAGTGAAAGAAAATATTCTTTATCACTGGATGAAAGTAGAAACGACAGCTTCAGTCAGCCTAGAAATATCCAACATGTTCCTGCACTGCAAAAACAGAAAATCTTACCAAGTAATATCAGCCTAGTTTCTAGTACATATATTAATACACTTGAAATAAAACAAAACTAACTGACAAGCAACTTTTTCGCAAGATATAGCAGATTGTTTTAAGTAATGAAGAGAGTCATCCGTTCTCCATGCTAAGATCGTGATGTATGATGTTGAAAAAGAGTCAGTGAGCTGAATTCATGAATTCCGACATGCTACCTATAAGAGCTAACAAGTTACTTTCTCCCTGACATTTATTGTTGCCATCTAAGTTCAGTTACGCTGCCCTTGGCAGTTGGTAGTTACCGTAGCAACCAGTAACCGACAACTCCTCCCCCTTTTTTCTGTTGCCATTTCGTAACCGTGTTAGGATCAGAATTGTGTTTTCTTTACAAGTATTATATTTTAACACATATTTTAGACAAATTTGATCATTTTCAGTGTTTCATGAGTAATTTTGCCATGCTTTTAGCTATTATTAATGTTGTGCATTTTGGCTACGTTTAATTTTGCAACTGCTCGTTAGTAGATATCACCCTGCAGCTTTTCTAGGGTTATTGATAGCTTTTTACTTAATGTCTGGGGCAGAAGCTACTAGACCCGAGTTAATCTTTTGTTAGAATAAATACAGTAAACCTGAATGCGTCTGTGAAGCTCAGCCTACTAAACCTGGGACGAACATAAAAGGGTTTACTCTAAGACATTTGTGCTAGAAACAACACCAAAAATACTTTGTAAGATTTTGTGTTTTTGCAGTGTGTTGAGGCTGCTATTCCAGACATTAAATTATATTCACAAACCTTTCATTAAACATTATTTCCATGTATTATCCGGTAATATTTTCTGTTTTTAATATCCTCATCTGAAACATTTGAATTCTCAGAATAAGAAAACTTAGCAGTCAAATAAAAATAACAAAAAATTACCAAATTTATAACCTATAAACTTTATTTTCCAAGGTACCAATAATACAATGATAAAAGCAAAGTTATGTAAGATTTTTCATTATTTTAATACTGACCCACTCAATAACTGTATCTCAATACATCTGTGTAATCTCCATAGATTATCCTCTTCTTTACAAATCCACTCTTATGGATTTCTTTTTTTCACCTATTCATACAGAAAAGAATCAGATTAACCCAAATCGTGCATATCAGATGCAACTGTATACATTCAAGAGATTAAATTTATTGTAGACTCTGCAGGAAATGTTCAGTCAGTAATATATTGTAAATCTTCTGTTTAATGATTTTCTATCCATCCATTTTCTGTACACTCTTGTCCCTTAGTGGGTCGGGAGCGTCGCTGGTGCCTATCTCCAGCTAACGTTCCGGGCCAGATGATTATCTATCTCAAGTAGTTAAATTGGGTATTTCTGAACTGCTGAGTAGTTGTGCACTGTATTCATATGGAGGACTAAGCCTCCACTGTAAGTTGAATTAAATGTAAAAAAATGTCAGATTAAACAGAAAACGGGAGTATCTGCTGCCCATGTTTTCTTGTACATTCTCAGCCTGAACAACTAGTGCTACTTTAGTGTCTATGTTTTAAATGAGGGGTGTTTTAATTGATTTGATATTTCAGTTTTTCTCTAAACGCAACCAAACGTCTGTATTTTTGTCTCATGTTTTTCAAAGAACATTGTTCTAGAATCTCTGTTGTTCATTCAAATGCATCTTTGCAAGCCGAGGAGGTCAACCATCCCGTAGCTCACGTTTACAAAATCATTTTTTTGTCCATCAACTCAGCTATTTTTGTGCAGCAAAGTGTTTTGTTTGGATAATGTGGTTGGCTAAAGGAGTCGACATTTTGACTGTTAAACTTTCATTAGTGTCTTCAAAGCAAAAACAGCACAAACAAAACTTTTTGCTGCAAAAATGTAGTTGAGTTGATTGACACCAAATTTGTCTGACTTAACAAGTTGGGGTGTGGGGTTGGCTAACCTTTCAGGACCTCTGGAAATATTAAATTTATTAATGTCTTTAAAATGACAGCAGCACAAGCAAAAATCTTTGCTGCACAAATATTTGACACCAATTTTGCTAGATGTAGCAACATCAGAGAGCAAGTTGTGGGCTAATTTTCCTCACTGTTTTATAGATATAGTTTGCTGAATAGTGGCCCAAACTGCTGTTTGACACTAATTCTCTTATTTTTTT
Organism: Girardinus metallicus; assembly: GCA_903067095.1. Lineage (NCBI taxonomy): Eukaryota > Metazoa > Chordata > Actinopteri > Cyprinodontiformes > Poeciliidae > Girardinus > Girardinus metallicus. The sequence continues at coordinate 13,291 of CAEGAE010051296.1, forward strand.
ATTGCTTTGCACTAAAACTCAAATGGCGACTCCTCACTTTCAAGAGAAATTGCGGTTTTAATTACACTTTACACTCCACCTCATTAATACAGAGAAATTAAGGAGCCATATTGTCATAATTACCAAACATTTACACAGACTTAGGGTAATGTTGCTACAATTAATTTGCTTTTCCTTATCTCCTGAATGTAGCCGTTGATATTTCTTACCTGAAAAGCCAGATGGCAGCTTGTAAGTTGTAGAGTCTATTGGGAAATAAATTGCCCACTACAGGAAATTAAAAGGAAAGCCACCTGTCTTTAATTTAAGCACAAATTAGTTTTTCATCCATTTCTTTCATGTTAGTTAAACTCAAATGGCTCTATGGTCTGACTCACAGATGGGAGCTGATTTAAGTGGAAGCACTTAACATTTTAAGTCCATGTTTTTACTCCAAATAACTTCATGTATGGACAATAAATGGTGTTCTGTTTTTTTTGTTTGTTTGTTTTTTTTTACAGCTGTATTCCCAAATAACCCCAGAAACAAACAGCCTCTATAAGCACTTAGTTTTCAGCATAGAAAAATGGAAAACACCCAAATACAGTTGACAGGTACTGTAGTTAATACCCTTATTTCCAGAGCAGGAGTCTCTGAACTCGAGTGGAGATATTTGCAGAACTGTTCAAAAAGGTTTTTTTTCTTCTTCTCAAATGAGACCTAATATGCAAAATTCACATTTTGCACATTTATATCTCCATTTGCATTTCTACTGCTTATATACTCCCAAGCACTTAAAAAAGAACACCTAACTGTTTTTTTGTCAGCCGGTTAATATGTTTTCGTGCCTGGAAAATTAGCCGTTTTAAAAAGCTCCAGATTGAGTCACATTCTGCAGGCACTGCCCGTTACCAAGCAACACCAGCTGAGCCCAGCCCGTTACCTAGCAACCCAAACGGAGCTCCAGCATGGTTAATCAGCTGATTTTGTATGCCCTGTACAACAGCTGCTGGAAAAGACAACTGCTTTGTTGTTGATTTACCATTCAGAAACCAATTGCTGCTTTATTGTTGGTTGCGCAGCAGGCTCCACTTCTGCTTTTCAAAGACATACAGCTGTATAATTTCACATTTGTTTGCACCCATTTTTAAGTGTGAGTGTAAATGTTGAGTTGGGGGTCACGGCCATTAGAAGTTTATTTGGATTTAAAGTGACAAGACGCCCTAAAACAGCTCATCCTAATTGGAACTCGGTCTAAAATTTAATTATCTAAGAATGATTTTGTGCAAAAAAATTTAACATGTAACGTGTTTTGTGTGGCCCATAAACCTGTCCTAACCTGTTCAAGAATGTTTAATGTGTTACCTTTAAGCAAGGAGATTCAAGTACAGCTTCCTAGGAAACTAGTTAATAAACCAACGCTGTTCTAAAGGTTCCCAACCAGAAGGCATAGTTTATGTAAATCAAAATTTTTGTTGTAAGCTGTAATTAAAGTTGTAAAATGGCTGATTCTGACCCGGTTGTGTCTGGTTTTTCTCCAGGGGAGCTCGTGGACAGAAGCCTGTGCTCCTCCTCGGCCGTTTTGGAGCCTGTTTCCTGTGAGGTGCCCTGCGCCAGAGACTGCGTGCTCAGCGACTGGACGCCGTGGTCGACCTGCTCCCAGACGTGCTCCAGCAAAACCGTGGAGGGCAAGCAAATGAGGACCCGCTCCATTCTGGCGTACAACGCCGGGGAAGGTGGGTCTGCTATGAGAGTTGGAAGAAAACATTCAGATGTCGCCTTTTCAAGTCGTCCTCTGCTGTCAGCCGCAGAGTGTCTGATTTCACAGTTGTCTGCTTGTGCGTTTGTCCTTATCTCACAGTCTGCTTATCTGTCCTGGTGATTATTTCTGTTGGTCTGTCTCCTCGCCTGACGCTCACTTTTATCTCACTGTCGGATCTTTTCTCGTTCTTTGGAGTCTGAACCTGTGTGTGTTCTCCTTTTTTGTTTTCTCTCCTCTCATCTGGATGTGCGTTCTGCTCAGTCACTGCCATGGTTGTGGCGTGGATCACAGTGATGGAGGGTAACGGTTCTAATTAAAGATTCCTGGTAGCTATTTTAAACCTCTAGCTATGTGTTTGCATAAAATAGTTGGCTTGTTTGGAGCTCAGAAGAAATGTCCCCTTTAGGGGGAACTTATAATTGATTTTGAATTAATTCAGCTTGTTGCTGCCTAATTCAGTCAGGCCTTGTTGGTCTTGTGTGAAATAGCCTGACTGTTGTTCTGCTGCTGTAGTATTAGTTTATTGGGCTCTAACCTGCCATAATAACATTTAAAATCTGTTTTTTTATCAAGGTCTGTCACGGGTGCCCCAGTTCCCAGAACTTTACGGTAATTTTTGACTCCTACTAGACTAGATGTAGCTGTTAGAGGGACTATGACTTCATTAAATAACTGTCTCTGATCTTCGTGAATATACATACTTAAGAACAATAACTAAAAGAATCCTTTTCTATATGCACATCAGATTATCTGATTAGATTTTGAGCTCCCTGGCTGATTTTGCAGCTTGTCTGTTGCATATTAATAAAGGAGAAACTTGTTGGAACTGCAGGAACCACTCAAAGCGTAAGACGCCGGGATCATATTAATATGCAGCCACCCATGTTTGCACAGGACTCTGTGTTAATTAGTGCATTAATAAGCAAATTAATGACCTAATTAGCATAACTGCCTATTCTGTGGTGATTATGGAGGGACTTTGGAAAGCCCTAAGTGCTTCTCACTGTTTGACACCCATCAGGATGAATGATGCTCAAGATTCATGTTAAGAAGCCATTTGTGAATGAGACGCAAAAAGTAATTATTCCTGGAAACGTTTGCCATTTGCGACAAAGAAATGCAATAAGAAAGAGCAACATTTTGACTGGTCGTGTCTAACAAACAAATACGAGATAAAAAACTTGTTTGAGTGATTGATCATCAGGAAACTTAAAGGAGTTACAAAATTCAGATTTTACACATTTGTACTTCCATTTGGGTTTCTACTGCTTCTAAAACCAGCCCGACTTACGGTGACACTGATGTGCAGAGCACTTCGGCAAATTCAAAAACACAACAACGTTGACAAAACGGAAAGGGTATGTCCCAGTTGGAGACCTGAGAGGTCGCGGATTGGACGACGGTGCTTTTGAACCGGAAGTTATCGCCCGTTGTTGCGTCCGCCACATTGAAAGTGGCTTATCTGCCAGCAAGTTAATACAAGTGAATGGACTGAACTTCGTAAAGTGCCGTTCTGCAAAGTATTTTAAGTTAATGAATGTCACTGACACCATCTCTCACACACTACTATTTAGGAATGAAAAAGAAAACTCTAAGGACGACGTTTCAAACTTTTTGATGTGATTATTTAATTGTTTTGGGGCACAATAATTACATTTGATACAGCCGATTCTGATAAATTGTTATTATTGATACCCACACACACCTTTACAGTGGTGTATTCATGGACATATTAACACAATTCCATAATTTAATGTGCATTTGCTATTTCAAGATATGAGTAAAAAATTTTTTACTTCATTTAAATCTTTCGGCATTTATTGTAAAGACAAACTTTGATAATAATTGTCAAACCTTAGCTACATATTTTTACTTTAAAAAAATATTTATTACAGTGTAATATGTCAGCTTTGCTGACATATTACATTGTAATATGTCAGTGTAATATGTCAGCACATATAGTCTGTTAGATTTCGTTTACACAGCAGTGTGAACGAAATCTAACAGACTAAATTATTTTTAATTTCTTTACATAAACTGTCATAGTACCCTAATACTTAAAATTGAGATATCTCACTTAAAATACACAAAAAGTGAAAGAAAAAAAAAGTCTCTGGAAAATGAGCTGTTGTCACAAATCAGCAGGCACTGTCCGTTACCTATCAACCCCAGCAATGCCCAGTCAGGTATATAACAACCCGAGCTGAGATCCAGCATGTTTGGTCTGCTGGTTTTACCACTGTATGTGCTGTACAATGGCTACTGGAAAAGACAAATGTTTTGTTGTTGACTTACCATCCATACTGCATTCTTGTTGGTTGTGCAGGAGGCTCCACTTCTGCTTTTCCAAGATGTACGGTTGTATAATATCACATCTGTTTGCAGCCATTTTCACGTGCGAGTGTAAGCATTGAGTTGGGAGGCCTGGCCAATAGCAGCTTATTTGGATTTAAAGTGACAGGAGACTTTAAAAGGGCTCATTTTGGTTGGAGCTCAGAATAAATTCCCCTTATCTACGAAGGATTTTATTTAAAAAGTGTAAAGAAACATGCTTTTTGTAGCCCATAGATCACATGTGTCAAACCCAAGGCCCACGGGCCAAATCTGGCCCGCCATAAAGGTTTTGTGACCCAGAGGGTCATGTGAATAGAACCTTGAAAATAAACCTTGTTTCCTTAAATAATATGTTATCAGTCAAATGACAGGAGTTTTCAACTGAAGAGGATTAGGACCACAAAAAAAAAATATATATATATTTTTGATTTTTTTTTTCAAAATAATTTTTTTTCTCTGAATTTACCAGAAAGTCAAAATTCTGAGAAAAAATTTTCAGAATTCTGAGAAAAAAGGTCAAAATTCTTACCTTTTCTCAGAATTTTGACTTTTGATCACAGGAGATAAAAGCCAGAGTTTTTTTCAGTGGCAGTAATCTTCTTCCGTAGTTTTCTGTAGTTGTATCCTGACAAACTACATCAATGTGAAATGATGTTCAGCATTATTTAACTTTAAGAAGTATCTACTGAGTGCAGAGGCGGCTATTTACTAAAGTTTTAGAGGTTTGTTATTCGGTTTTATCAATACATTCTACCACGACTGGCCCTTTGAGGACATTCATAATCTTGATTTTGAATCTTGAAATAAAAATGACTGTGACGTTACTGCCACACACGAGTGTGTGGACGAGAGTGGAATAATAGAAAAACAACAACATTTCTGGCCTTTATTCCCTGTCCTGCTGTCTGTTTGCTCCAGCTGTCTCATTGTTGGATATGATCGGGTCCTTTTTATCTTCTCACCTGTCTTTAGCGAAGCCACAGAGTTCAATATTCCCTGAGAGCTGCTTCAAGTGTAATTTAATGTCCCACCTACAGCTGCTTCGAGCTCATTTTCACGTGTCATGTTCATGTCGGGGCTGTTATCGCTCAGTCCGCTCAGGGTTTCTGGCACAGTCAGCAGGAAGGAAGTCGCAGAGATCTCATTGTAGTAGTTTGGCTCCAGTGTGCGAACGCCGCCGCTCTATTCAGAGCTGGCTGCCTGACAACTCCGGCAATGAACTGCTGCTGTGGAGGACTCTCCGCCCTGCGATACCTCTCAATCTGTACTGAAAGCTTTAAGTGTCTGAAGCTCTGCTCCCAGTCCGTGACTGACTGCTGCCTCACCAAAAATGGAGAGAAAACTGTCAGAAAGAGAGAAACAAGTGTGGAGATTTTAAAACCGCATGAAAAGGGTGTGCATTCTAAAATAACGCAATTAAAAGTCGAATAAACAGCTGGAATTTCAGTTTATGGAGCCACTCATGTTTTTTTGAGCTTCATTGTTTTTGGGGTTTTTTAGCTTTTGGTGGTAGAGTATCCAAAAAATATATCCAAATAAGAGTAATTCTACTTCAACATATTTTTACTCAAGTAAAAGTGAAAAGTAGCCCTCCAAGAAATTACTGGAGTAAGAGTTAAAAAGTATTTGGTAAAAAATTTGATCAAATAATTTAATATTTAAGTATTACTTAATCAAATAGACAAAAATATAAAGTTTAGTGGAAATTTTGGTATTCTTAGGACCAAAATGACAAAAACTTATATAAGTAACAAAAAAATAAATTAAAGCTAAAGAAAGATTTTTCAAAAAAGTTTCTTTCAATAAAAAACTTGTGAAACTTTATCAGAAACTGCAGGTGTGTCTCTGTGTCTTCAGTGGGCAGAAAATCCAGAAACTTTACTCAAGTAAGAGTAGAAATACTTCAATAAAAAAAAAGTACTCAAGTAAAAAGTACATCATATTAGAAATACTTCTAAAGGCACATTTTGTCAAAAAACGTTACTGAAGTAACAGTAACTAGTTGCTACCCAGCTCTGACTTTCTAATTCCCATCCTCAGGTGGTTCCCAGTGTCCGAACAGCAGCGCCCTGCAGGAGGTGCGGAACTGTAACGAACACGCCTGCATCGTTTACCACTGGCAGACGGGGCCCTGGGGGCCGTGCACCGAGGACCCCTCCGCCGCACCGCTCAACACCTCTGCGGGGACGCGTCCCGCCGCAGACGCTCAGGGCCTCTGCTCCATGGGAGTGCAGACTCGAAAGGTCATGTGCGTCCGGGTCAACGTGGGACAGGTGCCACCCAAAAAGTAAGCAGATCTCAGTTTTATCTAAAGCAGGAAACCTTCAAAGGCAACGTTTGGCAGGGGCAATGTTGTGTAAAATCGACTTTTTTGATGTTATTCTCTCGTCTAAAACTCACTTGGAGCTTTGCTTTGATTCCTTCATGCATGTTGGAGAAATCCTTTAATCTCCATGGCAACCATTCAGCTGCGCAAAACGCCTGGTTGGACCTAGCTCCGCCTTCTAGATGCAGCTCCTCCTCTGAGCTGCAGCTTTTAAGCTTCCAAGCTTTTGCCTCACAGAGCAGCCCTCCTCCGCTCAGCTCCTTCAGACTAGCCAGCAGGAATTAGCACACACCTGCTCATCTTCTGAGCTCATTATAGGAGCCACTTCTCAGTGAAATGCTGGTAAAAATGTTATTGCAGGGTTAATAGATGAGCCATGTTGTAGGCGGAGTTTCAGAAACAGCTAGAGTTTTTAAAGAGACAGAGGCCCAATTTCAAGGCATTAAATTACAAAGTTTGAATTCTGTGAAGTCATGTTTAATATATGCAGCATTTTATAACAATTGAACCTAGCACAGTTATTTGATTATTAATCTTAGTGTTTATAAATGTACCCATTTAACAAAATATAAAAAACCCAATAAAATCTAAAAGGTTCTTGTTTTTTTTCTGGCATTTAGCAAATAAAAACATTATTGCTGATCCTTATTTATCCAAGACAAGACAGGAAAGATTTGGTCTGAATTAATTCCAGAAGGTAGGAGAAAAGTTTGACGTCTTTTAAATGTACTAAAGTATGCACAATAAATAACCTTTGTAAGCTTTTTAGAAACACTTAAATAGCCCAGAAAATAAAAATTTAAAGTTGATTCATTGACATGACTGATCGTGTTTGAAGAATACGTTCCCCTCGTTGCATAAAGCGTGTCAGAGGTATTTTTTTTCCCTTTCGTTACCCTCCAGTTTCCTGGAAACGACTTCTCCACGAGAATCAAAGGTCACAAAACCTGCAGCAACTTCATCAGTGTAAGAAATGGGTCATTTACCATGAGCAGTAAAATGTCACTGATGTACTCCATCACCTCGGTTCTAATGCCCGTAGAAGCAAGCAATCAAAGTCCTGCCACTTTCTTCAGTCACATCTTCTGCTCTCCTGCCAGAGCTGCAGCTTCCAGTCGGCGTTAACGCTCAATAATCTCCGCTAAGCATCTCAGTGACGAACTGCTGAAGGAAAATCTGGAAGACGAATTGTGATTCTTCCCTGGACAGGAGGCGGATTCATTCAGGCTAAAATTCATCGTTTGTGAAAATTTAAGCTCAAGTTTTACCTGCTCAACAGCGAACTGAGGACACAATAACTAACATGAACAAAGGAGTTATAGATTTTGTAAGAATGGGTGTGGAAATCACTGTATCCACAGAAATTAGAAACAAAGGCTCAGCTATTTTGTAGCACGTTTTGGATCAAATTTAATTAAGAGCATATTTTGCTGAACTAAAGTCTGCTTTTGTGTTAAAGTCACCAAGTAAATGTGTTCCTGTTTACAATAAAACCATAGAAAATGCAAAAAAGATTAATATTGCGTCAAACGTTTTCCATTATAAGAACATTCTAATTTGTTTGTAATCATTTTTGTTTTAATTGAAAACAGAAAGATCAAACCACCTGTGCTGGCAGACAAAATTTGTGCAAATGTTTAATTGTAATTGAAGGGCCACACAAAATCAGTCTAGGGGCCTATTGTGGCCCCCGGGCCGCACTTTGGACACCCCTGCTGTCCAATAAGCCAGGCCTGTCACAACATGCAATTACTCAATTAATCAACACATAAACTCAATCATATTGTGACGATTAACATTTTTTGAAGGATGACTTTGGTTACTGAGACTTTAGAAAACATTTTATTTATGGTTTTTGGTTGTCGTGTTTTTCAATATTTTCCAGTTACTTGGTAAAATTGTCTCAAAACAACAATATTTTCAATATTTGTTTATGGCAACAATTTCTGGGAGAATTTTTCATTTAGCAAAATTTGTTATTGTGCCAATATTTGTTGTTGTTGTTTTGTTTTTTTTTTTTAACATAATTTGACTTCACCTTGGGCAATATTTGAATTAATAATATTAAGGTAGTGGCTCTTTGTCGACCATTAAATTTTCACACCACATTGCCTATGGAGGCTGAAATAAGTCTTAACACGTCGAGTGTTTGAATTAATGTCTGCAGATAATTCAAGAGCTTTTGTTGTAAACTTTTCTTTCTCACCTTATAAAATCAACTTTGTGCAGAGATGAAGCTGAATTTCTTTGGTGAATATGTACCTAAAGAGGAAAAAACAGAAAAAAAAAATCTATTTTGAAAGTTCCAACACTGATTTTTACAAACCCTTTGACTTTTATTTGACACCAGCTTGTGGATGCGTCGCTCTGATTCCTGTGGATGCAGACATCAAACGCTGCAATCAGATGCAGCTGCACACATCATTAGAAAGTCTATTTTTGGTCCGTCTGAGTCTCATTAAACAGACAGACTTTATATCTTAATGATTTTCTTTTTACAGCAGTTAACTGATTTATTGAAGACATTCTTATAATCAGTCCTTCTGGAAATAAAAAAGTGATTAAATTAAAAGAAATAAAAGATGAACAGAAATACGAGTTTATTTATATCCAGCCAATTAACATCGAATGTCATCGGAAGGCATTTTGTAAGATAAACAGTTTAGTTCGTTTCAGAACCTGTCAAAAATAAATGCTTTTCTTGTTTTTTCCCACCAGTTGCAGCTTTAATGGGTACCGGTTCTTGATCAGCACCGAAACCTTTTAATCAGAAGCCTGCGGGTTGCTTCACGAAGTTTAAAACCTAATAAAAAAAACTTCTCTGCACCTCGTTAGGTTCAGAGTCGGGGTCATTTCTAAACCTGAGGTTTAAAATAATTAAAACTGGGACTACTGAAACTTAATTTGCTCTATTTCAAAAAATACTAATCAAAGAAAGACTTAGACTTTAAAAATACAGTCTTTAAATATTAGCAGTTTCTAAATTATTTTCCATAGTAAACTGTTATTCCTGTTTGAATATTGATTAAAGATATGACATACTGACTTTATATTGTTATAAGTGATTCTGTTGAAGCAGTTATTCCCGATTATGTATTGATTATTTCATTCATAGTAATGTTAGGCATAACGTGATTTTTTTTCTTTATTGTTACGTTCACTTTTATGTGGAAGAGTAAATGGTTTATTATTTCTCCTCTGGTTATCAGTCTGCAGTCAGAACTATAAGAATAATGAAGTAATCAAATAATTAATCAATTTCTTTGTGTATGGCTTTGCCACTGGAAAATTCTCTGGTATTTTATGTAAAGGGCGTAGAGCCATAAAAGCTTTAATAGTTTTCAAATTGCAACGTTTGAAAACGCTACACTGGAAACCTAGTTATTTTTAACAACTTTTATAAATCACTCTTTTAAAAGACATTATTAACCCCTTACTGCCTCATTTCTTTTTCTGTCAGGCAGGTACTACATTAAGTATAAATTGTTAATTTGAATATAACGTATATATTATTAAATAAATTTAGATTTTTTTATGCAAATTAGTGAAATTAGTCATAATTAGGTATAACTCTGATCATTATATGGCAGCAAACTGCTTCCAACAGGATCTTAGTTTGTACATGTAGATGAATTAAGACTGAAAGAGGTTTGATGCAAATTTGCGACAATAAGCTAATAATTATTAGATCATTTTCAGTTTATTAACAGCTCTGTGTTCCCTAATGTGAATTCAGAATACACTTTAATAAGAAAAATTAATTGAAAGAGATGATTTAGGTATGTGAAGATCTGAAAATCAAACAGTGTATTTTTTTGTTTGCTTGTTTTTGTTATTAAACTACTCAGGAACGGCTCTACCACTGCTACAGAAACTAATTTAACTAAATAAGTTTTTAAGAGGCAGAAGATTCTCATTGACATAAGAAAATCTAAGTTGCCTTTGTGTAGGTTCTAGGGCTGTTGTAAACAGATACTTTAGTAATCTATCGATTATTTTTACGATTAATCGCGTAATTGGATAAAAAAAAATTAATAAAATAAAACATTGGTAAATCTGGCATAACAGCAGTGTTTCTGTCAGATATCAACATCAGTCCAATTTTTCATTTTACGTTTTTGTAGTTTAGAAAACTAACCTGTAACAATAACAGCTCAAAAATCTGAAATTATATTCAATTTAATAGTAAAGAGGCAGGCTCACAAATACGCTTATAAAACATGTCTGTGCTCCAATTTTTAGTTTATATTTTCATCTTCAGCGAGTTTAATAGATGAACTCTCACCTTGCCCCATACCTGTTTGGGAATACAGGAAATGTTGCCTAGAGTGGGGGGCTTGGAGTGGTGGGGGCGGGGAACCAGGCGAGCGAACGAACGTAAGATTGGGGTGGAGGGGAGGAAATAGATCAGGGGACAGAATAACGAAGAGGGGAGGGAGACATGACTGGTAGACCAGGGGACGAAAGTAAGAACGGGAGGGGGGGAAGCAATACGAGATATTTACGGCACCTTTGTTCGTCACACTCAGAAACTCATCTACCAGCCATGTACCGCCAATATGATTTCCGCCACCTGTTTGTTCAGACCGGGATGTTATGAAATCTATTGTGGATGTTATGAAATCTATTGTGCGGTTCGTCTGTAAAGCTACACTTACGGACCATCAACTACTCAGCCGCCCGCCATGTTCAGTCTATCCGCTCACCTGTATAAATACTCCAGCAGCCTCTTCCCGCTGTTCGCTCTGAACCAGCAGCTCCCGCAGGAGAAAGGCTGCTGTACTCCAGGCATCGCGCCAGTCATTTTAAGAACGCTTATTGGTCCCCCAAAACGATGAAAACCCGGGCATTATCATCAATCAATAAAATCCCCACGGGCCGAACTTGACAATTGGACGTTGTGCCTTTAACATTTAGCTTTCCTCAACAACTCAGAGGTGGAAGTCAGTGCGCTAAATAATAAACCATAAATTAATGAAGCTTTGAGGCAGGTAAATTTTCCTCAAAGAATTTTAATAATCAAGGTATTCGAATCATTCCAGGAATCGTTTCAGCCCTAGTAGGTTCGAATGACGGTAACCTAATTCTGGAAATTTCTCAGTAAAATCTGAAAAGATGAAAATTCCTAAAGTTTTGTTGTTCATAGAAAAAATAAATAAAGCACAGTGGCAGCATAGAAACATTTCAAAATTTTCATTAAATTAAAAAACGCTGTAAATGTAAAATTTTTGCCAACACCTTTTCAGCACATAAATCCACCTGTACTAAATTAATACAGTATTTTTGTCGTGTTTCTGCTGCTGCTTTGTGAGCGTTAGCTTGACATTTTCTGAAAAGCTGCTCCAGTTTTCTCAAGTCTAAAATATTTGCTTGTTTGGATGCTTCTTGTTTAAAATGTTAGCTTGATAAACACATAAGGAAAGGACATCAGTACCTGCAGATGTCTGCAGATTATAATGAAAACAGGGGAGAGATGGGAAGTGCCAGCAGCGTGAGCGTAAAGTGAGTCAGAGTGAAAACAAGCAGACTGACAGAGCTGGTTAAGTAAACGGAGCACACCCAACATGAGTCCCAGTTCATATCTTTCCTTTGCAGGCGACCACAGATAAATAATCTCTGTGTCCCTGAAAGCCTAATTAACCCTGCCGTTTTGGGCACTGGTGATTTCTCATTGATGATAATGACGGTAATTAAATGGGATTGATACTTTAAGGCAATTTAATCACGAGGCAGATGAGAGGCAGGATGTTTGCGGGTAACTGTGAGGACCACACCACATGAGGCGAATTCAAAATAGATGAGTTTACCCAAACATCTGTCAGAAAGTTCAGCTCAGGGCTCGTCGCTTTCGCTCCAACGATCCTATCGACAACAGCAGGACGCGAAAGCAGAAACAATAAAGTCAAGGAGTTCTGATTCATTGTAATTTTCGCTCATAATGGGCATGAATGTCAAATTATTTCTTGGCTTTTTTGACTGGAAATTATATTTAATTGAATTTTGTTGGCAAAAAACGTGTTCATGAGTTGAAATTCTTGTGGAATTATTCTTATCCAAATGGTAAAATTGTTAAAACTTTATGACAAGCATTTGGTAACTTGTTTGTGTTTTGCACAGCTAAAGCTTTTATCATAATTTATGGTTAGATATTTGATCACTGTTCAGGAAGGCAAACAAGATTATTGTCCTGTTGGTACACCAAGCTGCCATCCAAGATTCAATTGTCTAGCTGCTGTTTGATTTAAGAGGAACTTAGTTGTAGTCCTCTATAGTCACTGGAAAAGATGGACCAAAGAAAAAGAAATCAAAGTCACATTTGATTCAAGTCAAGGAAAGACATAAATGTTGATTGGTGAATAAAGGATGAGAACAAACGTTTTTGAGTTGGGGTGTGTTTACGTCAAGGCAAACATGGTTAGTAAAAACCAAGAGAGTTGTCCGTGTCTGTGTTTAGTCCACTTTAAATCAAAACTTTAGTCCGGTTCGGGGAAGTGTGAATCCGTAATCCATCAAAACTCTGGTCTTCCTAAAAACCTGGGTCTTGGTTTGGTTGAAGTGAACTCTGGTGCGGTTCGAATGTATATGTGGATGCAAGCTCACATATACATTTGGACTACAGCGCAGGGCATTGTGGGTAAATAGAACCAAAACAAATGTGTCAGTTTAGTGCTATCAGGAGAAATAGCTCATGGTATTTTACCAAAGACAGAAGAGAAATCCTACAACTGTTTAAATCTGACGTTACTACGGTTTTGTTTGTTTCGTGAAAAAGGAAGTTGCGCTCAGTGTCTTCTTCTGAGGTGTTCGTGTCATTTCCCCCGGTAGTTCTTGGTGCAGCACCCCCACAGGCGAGGAAATGAACAGGTTTTTCAATTTGTTTGGATTGTTTGACACATTGCAGTGTGAAAGCGAACCACACCAACTGAAAATGTAACTAATGTTGCAATTTTGGTCCCCAATTAAACCATTGTGAAAAACACCCAATGACTCCACTTTTGCAAGTCCTGAATAATCTTTTATCGCCTGTTTTTGTAAAAAAAAAAACAACAAAAAATAAACTTGTGCTGGCAAGTGAGTGAAACAGAAGCTCAGTGAGTTGGAGAGTAGGCGAGGAATTGTGATTTACTGTCTCTTGTTTGTCAATGATCTTATGTAATCATCTATCATTTTGAGCCACAGACCAGTCAGAAGCAGGATAACTGAGTGTCCTAACAAACCCCTTAGCACACTCTTAGTTGTTGATTATAATTTTTATTGGCCTCATCTGAGTCTGTTCAAACCTTTTCTGAGAAATGCATACAATTGATTGAAGATGCGTCACTGAATTGAAGTTTTTAACACGTTCTCCTTGGTGGGTGGACCTTTTCTGTAATGCTTAAATTGACAGAGCTATGGGGATCTTTAAGAATAGACTTCTAAATAGAGTCCATCAGCCCAAACAACACAAAGTGTGACGGTCTGTCAGGCTGTAAATAAATGGCCGCTCTCTAAACTGCTCGTTTAAAAGTGAAGCTTTAAATTGGTGTTCTGTGAGCTGCATCACTAATCTCACTTTGTGCATGAATGTAGACAGCACTCTTTGCCATCAATCTTTGTCTTGTCCATATTTGCATTTTCATTTATGTTCTGTGTTGAGATTCAGCAAAGCAGAACGGAGCTTATTTGTGACTGAAAGGACCATAAAGAGTGGTGGAGAAAAACATAAAACCTGTACTGGTTTTATGTACAGGTTTTAATGGGACGTTATTAAACATTTGGCTTGCAACAATGGCTGTAAGTCTAAAAACCAAGCAAAAACAGCAAGCTGAACTTAATTATTCTACTCTGTTTAGTTGCATTTTCTTAGATACAATGTGAAAAAGCAAATAAACTGTAAAGTCATGTATTCAAACATGATAGCTAGCTGCAATAGTTTGCGAGTTAGCTAGCTGCCAGTGCATGCTGTTGGGTAATCCAGTGGTAAAATTACCCCAAGAAAATTTCAAAAATGGCTTTAGAATGTAAAAATCTGGCTGTATTTTATTATTCAGTGTCATTATTTGTCAATAATCTCAATCCCAACCCTTTTAAAAAATGTGTATACTATGCTGGATAGTCACGTCTTTACCAGGAAACTGATTAATTTAAATTATCGTTACTAATTCTACCAAAACTAGTTGCCCAACCTGAATTATTTTGAAGATTTTTTAAATGTTATACACAGTGAATGTTTTCTCAGCAGCTTGTTAATGTCTTTGAACTCATGAGTAAATCAGAGTCTGAGTTTCTTTATTTCTGAATTTATAATGTTGAATGTGCATGAAATACTTGGGGAAAAAAAACAAACTTTTAGGCACCAAGTTTTTGTTTTAATAAGTCTTTATGATGGTACACACTGCAAAAGCACCAAATCTTACCAAGTATTTGTTGTCTAGTTTCTAGTGCAAAAATCTTAGTAAACTTGAATTAAGACAAAAGTAACTCATCAGCAAGATATTGGAGCTTGTTTTAAGTAAATAATGTCTTAATATTGATAAAAGTACTTGTTCTATTTGCAGATTTATTTCAGTAAAAGCAGGAAAATGATCTTCTTGAATTTATTGGAACTGGTACTTTTTCATCAAAATCAAGAAATGATTTACTTAAAACAAGCTTTTAAGTAAATAATTGTCTTACTGATAAGTTACTTATAAGTTAGTTTTGTCTTATTTCAAGTGTAATAAGATATTTGCACTAGAAACGAGGCTAAAACAATATACTTGGTAAGATTTGGTGTTTTTGCAGTGAAATGCATTATTATTCCAACCAGTAACACAAACTCTTCAAATGAATGGTTGAAAGTCACAAATTACACATAGTTATAAATAAAAAACATGATTATTTGTAACCATATGAGCAGCACCTTGACAGAATATGTTAGGCAGAAGTCTCCGTCCAGATTATGTCCCATCACGTTTCTGTTGGATAATCTGACTGGTTGAGTTTTTACACCAAAATGATGTATTTTCAGGCTTCAGTTTCCGTCACAGCCAGGTTTTTAAGCTTCATTGCACTGCAAAAAAAACAACTTTCTGTAAAGCAGTGTTATTTTGAGGCTTCCCATGTGCATATGTGTTATTTTGGACCTCGTGGAGAAAATGATTCAAAGTTTAGGCTCAATTAACATTGAGGGCGTGCTGGGTCCTCTTAGGCTGATTGGCAATTATGCTTTTTGACTGAAGGTTGTGCTAATCAACATGTTGAATAGGAAGTTTTCAAAGCAGGAGTTAATTAACTAACCAGGAAGAGGCCAAATTTATTCTGAGCTTAGAAAAGTTGTAAAGTTAATCCTAATCTACAGTCATTTGTGGTATTGCAATGTAAATAAGACGGATCATATGCTTTGAGATTAAATGGACTGAACTTATATAGCGCTTTTTCCGATCATTTCTGACCACTCAAAGCGCTTTACACTATAGTCATTCACCCATTCGCTCACACAAACGCTCACACATTCATACACCGAT